>LR812534.1:17128784-17251284 GCA_903798195.1 Danio kyathit | reverse complement strand
TACAACCTATTTAAATGCACCATGCCATTATATAAGGTCTTAGATAATTGAGTGGTGTGAAGAGTCCCATTAATGGTTAAACAAGATATGAGACTGTTTACCTTTGCTGGGTAAGTGTGATGGCAGTTAAGGACTGAGAATCACACAGATTGATAATGTGGAATGGAAAGCATTCACTGAATTTATAGTCTACAGATGAATTTTCTGCTCTTTCTTGACCTGTCTCAAGGGACAGACACGTATTTTAGTATTTGCGTGGAAGAAATGAATTAGTTACTTTAAAGATTACAGTAAAAAACCCAAGCACTATGCACAGTCAAAATCAAAAGAGGGCATGCAGGCTAATCGTGGACTAAAAGTAATTTAAGAGGGCCTGTTTTTTTTTACCATTTCATGAAATCTCACTGCTGTAGCACTGTACAAATGCCCTTTGATTCTTAGCATTCTTCGTCTCCAGTTTTTTTTTTTTTTTTTTTTTTTTTTTAAAGGACTGTACTGCCACCTGCTGACTGATACTGTAATTAACACTTTTGGGACAAGAGGAGTTGTATGTTTTTCTGTTTTTCTGTGCACGTGATATTCAGATATCAATAAACCTGTATTTATTATGGGTAATATTAAAACTAAAACAACAATTAAAAACTTAGGTCATCCATCAAATTTCTCTGAATTACACTGAAGTTTTTATTTCATATCATACTTTTAAAATCAGAATGTTATTTACAGTTATAAAATCATAAAATTCTGGAATGCAAAGGAACAATTCACCAAACAAATTCAATTTGTTCACCTTCAGGCCATGTACCATATAGGTGGATTTTTTTTATCATATAGGCGAACGTTATTTACAACATTATTACCTTATTATTATCCACAGCCTCTGCAAACAGCCCTGACCCTGCTCATGACAATGTCCTGGGCCCAGTTTTTCAAAATAATTTAATCTGGATTTTTGCTATCCAGGATTAACTGATCGATCTTATTTTTATGACAGTTTTTTAAAGGAACATTGGGTTGGATCGCCGTATTCCAAATACCAAATTTCAGGATTACCAAATCCTGTTTACTAGAGCCTTAAATAGAACCAACAATGTAGCTTACTGGTTTAGCAAAAAACAACAGGTAAGCAAAATACCAGTGGCCACAAAGAGCCATTGTTTGTTTAATGGTAAGAAACAAAAACACTGTAATCAACAAACATTTGACATTTTTTAATACAATACTGCGTTGATATTGTTTTGTCGTTGTTGTTTACCATATCTTATTACTAAGGCCAGACAGAATCTGCAGACGTTTTTTTGCTATGTCTGCAGAGGATTTTGTAAAAAATCAGCAGGTTTATGCAGAATTATTTTGGGAGTATCGTAGCTAAAAACATAATATATGAAATAAAAAATAATATTTTTTAAACTTTTAATTAATGTTTACAATGCAAATCCATTTAAATCCACCTATTTGGTAAACAAAGCAAACAAACTGTATTGTAAATAAATCAAATTAACACGTTCATATTAGTCAATATTATTACTGAAATTAATTTAAAAAACTGAGTAAAAATAAATTTACACAGATTTACACAAGTAAATAAATAGAATCAGCACATTTCTGCGTGCACAGATTCTGTGTGGGCCTTCTCATTAGACTTAGACATAGGCTTCAAATATGAATGAATTTATATATTATCAGTTACCATTAAGTTTGTGATCATTCACTGTGAAAATCTTTCAAATTTTTCCATTTGAGACTGCAAACACAAATGTAATATCGCTCTTCTTTTTTTAGAGCTTACAGCATCACGCAAGGGTGTAAAGTAATATAATACAAATATGTAATACAAATACTCAAACGACTGTAATTGACAAGTTTTTTAAATTTTTTTTTTAAGGATTTTTAATTTATTAAGTAGTTTAAAAAATTTACTTTTACGTTTTAGTTTTGTAGCTTTTACTACACTATTTTCCTTCAACCTGCAGTCACAACTTTTGTATGTTTATTTTTTCTTCTCTGTGGTTAAGACAATACCATATGTCAATAATGGGAAGATAAAAAATGCAAAATGTACTGAATTATTTAGACTCGAGAATGTTTGATTTTCAATTACATGCACCAATTTCATGTAGTGACATCTAGATTTTTAGCCCTTAGGATACATAGATTTCACTCCTGTTTGCATACTATAGGTGCACTATGCTAATCTATTGTGTTCTCACATTTTAAAAATATATAGTCCATAAATGCCAACATGATTAAATGTTCACAGCATAATTCTACTTTTGAGTACTTTTAGAATGGCTAATTTTACTCCACTTGTACTACATTTTTGGCAATTAATTGTACTTTTATGTCAGTCTGATTATTCAATAATCTTTTCACCGAGCGTATCAGTGATAACATAAGTACAATTTTAAAGAACAACAAGGCATTTTCTCTCTCTGTTGTAAACATGCTCCACAAGGTCACATGTGAGTTTGACTTGATTTGCAAAATTCCAACTTTTATTGGACTATCTTGATTTTAATGACTGCAGAAGGTTTTTTATTAAATAAACTCACTCAAAGAGTTATTTAGCAATGTGTCACGAAATTTTTTAACATTAATATATGATAAAAAAAAAATCTGCTCTAATTTATGTATTCATTTGTTTGTGGTTTTTAATTGTATATTTGAAAATGGCCATTGTTGCTGACATGGTTTCAAGTCAGTTAAATGTTAAATCTGATATGATATGTTACTTGTGTTATATAAATCACCAAGGACCACAATTTCAGGCAAAATTCTTTAAGAAACACTAAACAAAAAAGTCACCTTGTATGGCACAATGACATACACGATTTGTGCTTTTTAATCTATTTATTTATTTTGCATATTTGGATGAAAAAAAAAAAAGCTAAATATCTTCTGTAGTCTCCAATACACATTTTTGCACTGATTCATGTTCTACCACAGTGAACTGAATAGCGGAAAACTAGCCACATGTTTTATTGTAAATGACACCAATTTTTTAAAAGCCGTGTCCTCTTCTGTTTTATTCTAGGAAAACTGTCTCTGGAGGAGTTCATCAAAGGCGCAAAGAGTGACCCATCCATTGTTCGTCTGCTACAGTGTGATCCCAGCAGTGCAGGACAGTTCTGAGATCAGCGTCTCGTTCTTCAACCTTTTATTTATTTATTGGTTTTAATTTTGTTTTTGAGAGTCACTCCTTCTGCTTGCAGGGAAATGATGCAGGGTCCGTTTTTTTTTTGTTTTGTTTTGTTTCATTTTTTCTTTTTCTTTCCAGAATATGGCATCTGGGTCTCATCAAACTGAGTTTGGCCAGAAATAGTAACACGCATACGCACACACAGAGTTATTGGCCATGTTGTCTCAGTAGGGAGCCGTACCAGGTCTGACAGAGGCATGTGATGGAGTGAACTAGAGCTGAAATCACTTCCTGATAAGAAAAGAGGTTTTAGATTTTGTTAGGAACATTATCTGGGTACTAGCTGTGACAGTTTAAGCTTGACCAAGACATGAATATAAGATTGGAAATCATTCATGCACAGTAGTGGAATCGCGCTAGCTTGTGTCTACAAACACCTCAGCATTGGTTATGTATTTGAGGTAGTTTTTCAACTTCAGATTGTGTATCTCAAATCAGTACTTATGGCAATTTCATAATTGGCAGATCACAGTACAGTTCTCCTTGGGGACCAATAAGTCAGGCATGCAGGGTTTCAGTTGTACACTGACGATTCCCCATATTGTGCTCACGATCTAAAGAGCCTTATCATTTGTGCTGAAAACGAAGATCCGATTTTGATTAATTCGGTTTTAGTCTACTGTTTGAAAAAAATCAACGTTTTCTAATATTTGTATTCTGGTAACGGTAAGCTTGTATATAAATCTAAAAGCATCAGACACGCATGTGAAACTCTACTCATCTTAGGATGCAGCGATTGGGTTTTATTGATGTTTTGAACAAAAGCATGCGACAGCGAGTTTATCTTCATTGGTAGACAGGAGAGTATTTGTGTAATTTGTATGCATGTGTTGTGTGTATGTATTTGGTTAATATCAGTTACAGCCTGGTTCGCTCACCCTGGTTCTAGATGTTGTGACGCATTGTTTGCATTTTACCGAAGGTTTGTGTTGTTGGAAAAACAACTAAAGCTTTATTGATTTAAAGGTTTCTACGATCACTTTTATCTGCTATACAGCCGGTCTTTAACTCCTGATTGTACACGTGTGCATCATCACGTTACTGAATTGCCTTATACACACTGAAGTGTTTCTGGGGATGAGTGAGATTTATATGCCTTTTTCAAATTAAGCTGAAGCTCTTCTCATTCATCATTGGGCAGATGTCATTTTGTTGATAGCATCTTGCTTCTAATATTAACCTGGCATACTAAATTGTACTTTTGGTTATGAACTCATTTTAAAATAACATTAGTGTGAAATAGGATGAGTTATTCCACTCATGAGGGATCTGTACCTGTATCCATTTCACTTGCAGCATGTACTGATTAAACAAAGGGTGGAGAGCATTTATTCAGAACTCCTAACAGTTCCTATAGCACCCTCTGCCCTGCTTTTAGTGATCGTGCTGAAACCACGGAAAGCCACGCTTCTGCTTCTCATGTTCTTGAATTTCCCTGTGAACGTTAAATGCCTCACCACAGTGCATTCAATTCTGCTATACTGTTAATGAACTTATTTGAATGATTTTTTTTTTGACTCATTGAACAACTGCTGTTTTTTGTAAAAATGTTGAGTAAAAAAAAAAAGTTAAAGCAGCAGATCAAACTGCTTTGTTATTTCATGTTTTATGTGAATTTTATGTAGTTTTTCATTTTGTTTTCATTTTAAACATCTGATGTAACATTTCTGTATCACAATTATATCATGTGGGCAGGTGCCAAAAATATAAAAGCAGTATTGTATAAATTTATACTGTAAAAAATATTCTTTGTCAAACTACTTGTTTGTAATTGTTGCATTTTGTAGATTTTGTATGGTAATCTGTATTTTGTGACTGTAGATTTGAGACATGAAAAATTGTTTTGGTTATAATATTGAGCAGAGATTAAATCTGGAGAGAACAAAACATGTTGTGTTTTTTTTTGCATTTCTTTGTGTGTGGCTGAAATGTAGCAATACCTACTTTGGCCACAAGAAGTCAGCTTGATTCTTGTGAAATGATGAAGGAAAATAGCTCCGGCTTGTTTTATAAGCATGGATTATGGTTCTGGAAGGGTTAACAAACCTATAAGTAGATACCAAAAGTGTGCATGTAACCATGCATTGTAAATAGTTATTCTTTCTTTTTCAGTAACTGAGCATTATTTATTTGCAGTTATTTTAATTGTTACTTTGAAATTTGTTCATTATTTTTTAATTTTGCATGTTGTGTTAAAGGAATAGTTCATCCAAAAATGTAAATGTACTCCATATTTACACTTACTCAAGCAGTTATAAACTTTTATAAGCTTCTTCTGTTGAACACTGAATAAATTATTTTAAAGAAAGCTGAAAACATGCAACCATTGACCAGTGGTCCAAAGTAACTAATTACAAATACTCAAGCTACTGTAATTGAGTAGTTTTTAAAAGGTGTACTTTTACTTTCCCTTGAGTACATTTTTAGTGATGTATCTTACTCCACTACCTTCCTTCAACTTGCAGTCACTACTTTATTTTTTCTTGTCTATGGGGATTGGAAAAATCAGTCCTGTGATTTAATCAAAATCGCACATGGAAGATAAATTGCATCATAATGAACTACCTCAAGACATGGGTTTTTTAAATAATTGTAACAAACTGTTTGGAAGCATTAAAGGTGTCCAAGAAAATGTTTCAAATCTTTACACGCATTGACTCAAAGACTGTTTAGATGCATGTCACTGATGAGAAGATGACTGATGTTTACTGTATGATGACCGAAATGGCTTTAAACACCCAGCAGGCACAAGATGTCGACATGACCTCAGATTGATGTTGTATCCTAACGTCGTGGGGACATTGCATTTTTTTTTTTTTGGAAATGAAAATCGGGTTGATGTCAGAAATCAACGTCATTGTCCAACGTCCAACCAAAAATCAACAGTATTTGACGTCAATAGGACGTTGGTAATGTTAAATTTTGGTCACTTTCTAACAACCTAAAATTAACCAAATATCAACGTCATTTGACGTCATTATTGGACATCAAAATAGTCGTCCTTAGATGCTGGCTAGACCTTGAATTTTGGTCACCTGACATCACAACCTAAATCTAACCTAATATTAGCGTCTTATAATATTGTGTGCCTGCTGAGCTATCTATATGCACTACAGAATGTTACGTTTACACACACATGCACAAATGATATGTAAATGCATCAGCTTTTTACTGTGTGATACTTACTACACTTGAGTACTTTTGAAAGGTCTACTTTTTACTCATACTTTGAGTAATATTTACAGCAGATACTTTTACTCTACTTGCACTACATTTTTAGGCAAGTAATGGTACTTTTACTTAAGTATGATGTTTTTTTCAGTACTCTTTCCACCACTGCCATTGACATCCATACAAATAAATACTACAGAACATAATAGTAACAGGTTTTCAGCTTCAGGTAAACTTAAACATGTCTGACTTTATTAGACACTGGGCAGTCTCTGACTTAGCGGTGCTGTAAGATTGAATATCACTGAAGCAAATCTGAATTTGTCTTTCTTATCCCACAAAATGTATCCATAAGATGTATTTGACGTAATTCCTCTCATGCTCTAACAAGAGATGACATGAGTCAGCAGGATTACTCCGATATTGTTCACTGACATTTTCCCATCAGTTCAGAATTAATAATTTGCAAACAGAAGTCTTTTGAAGGGTCATACATGGGAATTGTTTTGTTTATTATTATTAATCTGAATTAACAGGCACAATAGGATACAACATGATTTATCAGAGGTCAGCTCTGACCAGAGTTTTGAGCCTTTTTTGACTGGTTTGACTGGTTAATTTTGTAAATTCAGTGTTTGTGTGATGTATAAACTACTGTCACATTTAGCTAACAATGCAAAATCGTTACCTGTCGGACGAGTAGAAGCTGAAGCCCTTCTCCAAGTAAAAACAGGTTATTTTTCTTTCGAGTACACACTCGGCGTGACACACCTCTTGTGAAATGTCCCATGAAGTGTGATAAGGATGCAGATCAAGTACAAGTAGGCTATCATATTTATTTAAGAAAATTTGACAATTTAAAAATATAAAAACGGACTGAAATATATTTATATCTGAAGTTATTTTTATGACTTTCAAATTATGAAATCATATGCCTTTCTGTTTGATCGTTTGGTAGATTGTTAAAACCTGAAATCTTCATCTAGAAACACAGATGTGTGTTTTAATTCATTCACTTATTCGTTTGTTAATTGCTGCTTATGAAAAGCGCAGTAGTACAGGAGCTGATCCACAGATTCATTCAATCAAAGAAGAAAAAAACGTTTGAAGCCTTTAAAATAGGGCCACACCTGTTAGTTTAACAGACATTTTCATCTGTAGCCTTAACAAATAAATGGCACCCTGCTGGTCAATACCTGTATTTGGATAAGCTCTGACAATAGGCTAAACGTGAAACAAAATATATTTCATTACACCATTTTATTAGCCTATTATTAATTCGTTCATTTTCTTTTCGGCTTAGTCCCTTTATTAATCTGGGGTCGCCACAGCGGATTGAACCGCCAATTTGTCCAGCATGTGTTTTACACAGCTGATGCCCTTCCAGCAGCAAGCCATCCCTGGGAAATATTAGCCTATTATATACAACAAAAATATTTTTATTAATGACTTTATTGTTATTAAGAGGTCTAATCACTAATTGCCGTAAAACTCATCTCATTGCGCAATCGACGAAGAAAAAAACTTCCACGAACAAATGTATATATTCTCTGCTTAGACGCATGTTTTAACTGTGTAAGCCACGCCTTCTTACTGTTAAGCTAATCGCCATCGCCGAATCAAAGTAGCTGCTTAGGGATTGGCTGCTTTGTCCCCTCCTCCAGGTAACGAGAGTGCACCTTTACTTGCTTATAGTAACAGTCACCTTGAGTCCTCCCAGAATTAAAACGCTTTTCCGCTTGATCCTGAATGTTTGGCTCTTGTCCTTTGTGCGGTACAGACGGAGGATGCTGTAATGAGAGTCGGATGCGAGAAGTTGTTTGACCTGTAGTCCGAGTTTTTTTTTTATCCAGCCGTTCCCTGCAACTCACCTGCCGTATCTTCACCGACCTGAAAGTCCAGTTTCACTGTGGGAGCCCAGCAAACTGCACATGGCTCAGGAGGAGAAGTAAGTCCCTGATGTAAACACTAGTAACTTATGTTATAAGAAAAGACTCAACAAACGAAGTCAGCGCAACATGACGTTACAATAATTTTCATGACGTGTTATATTTACATGTGACGTCATTTCAGAAGTTTGCTTTTTAATTAATCATTATTTCCAGTGTATTGCAACAACAATCAGCAAGTGTGATGTACTAATGTTTTTGTCTTTAACTTTTCTATTCTGTTATGAGTTTGTCTATTGTAGTACAGCTATAACGGTGGGCCAGGCAGGTGCCTTATATTAGCTAACATCCTTGTACAACCACGCCCATGGAACCCTTCCTCACTGTAGTATCAATATCCAGCAGGATACAGTCTATTGTCCCTTGGAAAAAAAAGCATTTGTGTGGAAAACGTAAAAGGATAGTGCTGGGAATTTCTATGTTCCAACCCTTTGTAAACTTTATGAACCCTTAGGTATAGAGAGGTCAGGTGCTTTTGAGCCTGCTGTCTGCAGTGTTGTTGTTTCACTATACATTAGGCTACATGTAATTTTTGTCCATATGTTTTAGATTATTTAATGTATCTTTAATATATACTGTCAAGTCCAAAATTATTCATACTCCTGGCAAATTCCGACTTAAAGTAGTTTTAGTTTGAATCTCTTTTGGCAGAAGCCTGTGTTATTTCTTTAAGTCAGAATTTGCCAGAGGTATGAATCATTTTGGGCTTGAATGGATATATTAAATAATAAATGTGTGTATAAATACAATTATTGTTTATTTCTAATAGATATATATATATGTATGCATACTTTTGTCCATTTATATCAGCATGTCTGTATGTTATAGTAAGCGTCTGGTGGTGGTGGTCCCTAATGAAATGACCATTCCATCACGCCGTGCCTTCACAAGTGAAGATGAGGCATGGAAATCTTACTTGGAGAATCCACTGACTGCTGCCACCAAGGCCATGATGAGCATTAATGGAGACGAGGACAGTGTGGCTGCCCTGGGAATCCTTTATGATTACTATAAGGTGAGAGCAGTTTAAGAATTGTGGCTGCTTAGGGCATGCTTATTTGAAGATGCAATGTCAGGAAGTATCTCTTTTGCGTTAGGTTCCAAAAGAGAAGAGGCTCCTGCCAGTGCACAAACCTCCAGAAGATCATGAAAAAAGGTCAGTTATTTTAAAGCAAACAAGTCAAAGGTTCAATTGCAAACTTCAGAGTGTCTTTTTGATCCATATTACAACTCAAACATAATTTGTGAATGATGCAAAAAGAAATCTTGTACTTGAAAGAAGCAGGAAAACTTTATTGAAGTTTATTGAAATAAAATTTTTGTTTACCAGCAAAATGAAAATTCTGTCATTTGCCCACCCTTGTGTGAATCCAAATCCATAAGAGATGATGTACAGTTGAAGTCAGCATTATTAGCCCCCCTGAATTATTAGCCTCCCTGTTTATTTTTTCCCCAATTTCTGTTTAACAGAGAGACGATTTTATCAACACATTTCTAAACATAACAGTTTTAATAACTAATTTCTAATAACTGATTTTTTATTTTTATTTTATCTTTGCCATGAAGACAGTAAATGGTATTTTACTAAATATTTTTCAAGACACTTCTACACAGCTTAAAGTGACATTTAAAGGCTTAACTAGGTTAATTAGGTTAACTAGGCAGGTTAGGGTAATTAGGCAAGTTATTGTATAATGATGGTTTGTTCTGTAGACTATCGAAAAAAAATATAGCTTAAAGGGGCTAATAATTTTGACCTTAAAATGGCTTTAAAAAAAATAAAAACTGCTTTTATTTTAGCCGAAATAAAACAAATAAGACTTTCTCCAGAAGAAAAAAATGTTATCAGACATGCTGTGAAAATTTCCTTGCTCTGTTAAACATCATTTTGGAAATATTTAAAAAAGAAAAAAAATTCAAAGGGGGGGCTAATAATTCTGACTTCAACTGTATAATATGTAAAGCTGATGCAAAAAATCATATGTGAAATTGACATTTTGCATTGCTATTCTCTTTCGAATTTATCTGAGCTTATATTTAGGAGCAGATGGTGCTTTAGGCTTTACAAACAGCTGTATTCTCCTTGCATCCAATTCCTTACAAATACAGCTTAAACCTACAATAGTCATTGATAAAGTTAAGAAATAGCACGAATGTTCATTGAGCTGTTTATATTTACCTTGTGACTTAAATGACTTGCATGACTCAGCCGAATGTACAAGTGTTGTTCCTCGTGAGCATTTGAATGTACGGTTAAAACCTTGCCTAGAGCGCCATCTGTCATTAAAACTAAGCTTAGAATTGATTTAAGAGAGAATAGCGATGCGTTTTGAAAATCTCTAAATCGATTTCATTATAGATTTTCCGCAACAGCTCTAATAACATTATTGTTTTATTTTGTGAACAAATGTGTGTTACATGCTAGAACAAAACTAGCTGTTTACTAAAAGATGATGAATTTCCTTGATTAGCATGTATACAGTGTGACGTGCACTGTGTATGTGACTAAATGAAGTCTTTTCATCATATAAGCACACATTAGCATCCCTCTTAAGGGATTTGGATCAAACCAATTGATCCATATGGATTAAGATTGTTTCTTTTATGACCTTTAAAATTATTTTATGATTTAATCACGTGGAAGAGAAATGTCTCATGTTTCATTATAAATATTTACATTGCAGTGACATGAGGGTCAGTTGAAGGCATGGTTCAACCAAAAATGATTCTGAAAACCTGTAGCCATGGACTTCTGTAGTGTCTGTTTTTCATACCATGAAATTCTATGGCTACAGGTTTTCAGGATCATTTTTGGATGAACCAATGTAGATATTTATAATGAAACTGGGACAGAAATCTCTCAGTATCTATATAGTAAAGTATCTGTAGTATCTATACTACATAGTATCTATTGTAGTAGTATAGTATAGTATCTATAGCAGGGGTGGGCAAACTCGGTCCTGGAGGGCCGGTGTCCTGCACAGTTTAGCTCCAACACTAATCAAACACACCTGCTTATAGATTTCTAGTCATCTTGAAGACACGGATTAGCATGTTCAGGTGTGTTTGATTAGTGTTGGAGCTAAACTGTGCAAGACAACGACCCTCCAGGACCGAGTTTGCCCACCCCTGATCTATAGTATGAAATGGTATGTCAATGGTTACAGGTTTTCAGCTTTATTCAATATATCTTTTTTTTTGTGTTAAACAGAAGAAAGAAACTTAATATTTGCAACCACTTGAAAGTCATTTTGGGATGAACCGTTTCTTTAACCATAACAGAATGTTTATTTTTGGGTAACCTGTCCCTTTAAATATTTCTTTATTTATGATATGAAACATAAAAAATATTTATGAAATTTGCTAGAAAAAACATTTTACAACTGGAATAATTTGGACTTAACTGACTCTTTCTTTAAGTCGGATCGGTCAAGATGGCCTTGAGTCTGCGGAGAATCGTATTCAGGTCCTGAAGTCACTTCCTGTCAACCTGTCACTGAATCCTGATTCAGAAAATAAGCAAGACCTGTTTGGTACAGTGCCCGCCGAGGACGGTGTAGTGGCCACTATGAAGGCCGAGGTTTATGCTCAGTCATTCTCCAACCATCACCAGCAGCTTCATTATCATCGTACGCCCTACCATCCGCATTTACAGGATTCAGTGAGCGTCAGCCATAATAGATACATGAAGGACGATCAGTGCAGCACACCAGATAGCACCTTTGAGGACTCCTATCCCGAGGATCCTATGGTGAGCATTATGACATAACATGTAGATAGTGACTTGTATGCAAAGTTCATAATGGTTTTTTTTGCAGTAGATTGACTTTTGTCATGTTTACCATTTTTAGAGGTACAGGGTGCCTACTACACCTGCGGCTGAAGATTTCACACATGAGCAAGCAGGGTTGTAAGTAATGTTGTTACAATTATGTTTTTAAACTTACTGACCACATACTTATGATCGGAAAGGACATAGAATGAAATGAATGACATAGAAAAATGAAACCTCTTTGATTAGTGTTTCTTTAAAATAGAGATGCAAAATTTAACACCGTTTATGATTAGGAATACATTATTTAGAATTTAAATTTTAGTTGTGTATACATTGTTAAAACCAATTTAATGGATTATCTGATATTGTACAAAAAAAAAACAATTTTTACAACAATTTTTTTAATATTCAAAAAGTATAGGTAACCACTCGAAATATAGAAATTAAATAAATATGAAGTAGATTAAGAAAAAATACAGGGTCTTGCAAAAATTCCAATTAGACCTTATACCAGGGGTGCCCAAACCTTTTCGTATGATCAGCCAAAAACCAAATATCATTGAGAGCTGTGGGCCAAACTATTTTACATTAAAGTTGCAATGGGCATTTTCCTAATTTAATTTAATTTAATTCAGTTCACCTTTATTTCTATAGCGCTTTTATAATGTCGATTGTGTCAAAGCAGCTTCACATGGAAGATTATAGTAATTTGAAACGTTGTCAGTTTCAGAGTTAAAGTTCAGCTCAGTTTAGCTCAGTTTAGTGTGCTTTAATATTCACTACTGAGAGTCCAAACACTGAAGAGCAAATCCATCGATGCGCAGCTCTACAGGTCCCGAACCATGCAAGCCAGCGGCGAGGAAAAAACTTCACCAATTGGCGAAAGTGAAGAATTAAAAAACCTCGAGAGAAACCTGGCTCAGTTGGCCACGACCATTTCTCCTATGGCCAAACATCTTGTGCAGAGCTGCAGTCTAGGCGCTGGAGGCTGGAGAAGCTGGACGTCAGCGAGACTCGTCTGTCCTTGGGAGCGTCACAGGAATCAGTCTAATGCTCTCCACTCCTCCATGACCACCACAGCAGCTGCTCAGGTTACGGCCTGGTCCAGGATTTTTGAAACCTTAAGATCATCTCTTCATCTCTTCATAATCTCTGGGGGCCATGGGATGAGTATCCCCAAGTGGAAATAGAGAATAAAGAGAATAATTAGCGTAGCTGCTGTTCATAGTGTATATAAACGAGATGCGTGGAGCACATTCATGCATCATACTGTTATGTGATGCATTGAGTATATGCTTTACTAGAAAGATTGTTTTTTTAATCTAGTTTTGAACTGCGAGAGTGTGTCTGAGCCTCGGACATTATCAGGAAGGCTATTCCAGAGTTTAGGAGCCATAAATGAGAAGGCTTGACCTCCTTTATTTGACTTTGCTATATAAAATAATATTTATATAATTATAATTTTTATAATAATATTTAAAAATAAATGGAAAACATTACTTTGAATTGTATTAACTAATGCAGTATAACTTTTTGATGATAACTTATGGCAATAAAAACATAATCACATTTATAACACAATGGAGTTCAATGCTGAATACACTAGTCAAGCAGATTCTCCCTTTGCCTTGATTTGCTCAGCAAAACTCTGCATTGTCCTCTATCTGTTAGGTGACAGTACATAGATTTTAAACTAAAGACTAACAGTATTTAAATTAAAAAACAATTAAATTCAAGCTAACTTTTTTTTGTAGCTTATCAATAAAACAAACAAATAAACGATTACATTTGAAATGACAATCTCTAAACCATCCCCATCATTCTCCCTCTCTTCTCAGATGGGATGGCGGCCCAAATCAAAGGTTACCATGGGCAAATTTGGCCTGCAGGCCCTAGTTTGGGCATCTCTGCCCTATGCCGATAACATTAAAAAAAAAACTTCTTATTTTTTCTCTCATATTCCATTGTATTCAATATTTCATATTCCTGATGAAGAATGTGAAGAATGAAAACAGATGTTTTAGCCATTAGCCTATGTTTCTCTTTTTTTTTTTACCATTATGCAAAAAAATGTTTGATAATTTTTTTTTTTGATTGTGATTTTTCATTCACACTTTCCTCTCCTAGAGACATGTTCCAGTATAATATTGAAGCAAGCCGTTCTGTCCGCGAGAAGGCTGCCGATGGGCCGATGGTCTATTTGAACAAGGGCCAGTTCTATGGCATCACACTCAGTGAGACCGGGGCCAACAAGGGTCTTCGTCATCCCATCAGTAAAGTGCGGGTGAGTTCTGATTATGACAACCACTATCAACTTCAGATTAGAGACCAACAATCATTATTTCGCAAATCTTTTTCTGCCAGACTGTAGTGATGGTGGTGTTTGGACAGGAGAAGTGTCGAGATGAGCAGTTAAAACACTGGAACTACTGGCATACCCGTCAACACACTGCCAAACAGAGAGTCCTTGACATAGGTGACATTTTTTTTTTAATGCTTTTTTATATATATTTATATATATATATATATATATATATATATATATATATATATATATATATATATATATATATATATATATATATATATATATATATATATATATATATATGTAGTTTCGGGGTTATTAACCAACTTTGTGGTTAAAAGAGAGATATTTGGTTGTGTTTTGAAAAAAAAGAAAAAAAAAAAGATTTGAGGACATTTGACCAAAAATATGATTTCTTTTCATTTTGGCTCTGTATTGGTAAACCTTTATTTTGATGGATCATTTGAGTATTAGTAGACTGTCTGCCTTATATCTGTTGATACTGCTCCTTCAACAGACATTTAACTAACTATAAGTAACTTTGCAAGTACACGTCAACTTACACTAAACCTAACCCCAACCTAATAGTCTACTTATAATCTAATGAGAATTAGTTGCAAGTAAATTAAATTCAACAAACGGACCATCAAAATAAAGTGTGACCTCTGTATTTCAGAGCATTGAGGTTTTAGACACAAGATGATGCAAATGTTCATCTAGTGCCAAAATTTTAAAACTTTTTCAAGCGCAAATATTTTACAGGGGCGATTCACTGAAACTGAAAATTCTGTCATCATTTACTCATCCTTCACTTGCTTCAAACCTATTTGACTTTCCTTCTTCTGTTAAACACAATAGAAAATGTTCTGGAGAATGTTGGAAATGGGTAACTGTTGACTTCCATAGTATTTGTTTTCTAACAATGAAAGTCAATAGTTACAGGTTTCCAGCTTCCTTCAAAATATCTTATTTTGTGTTCAACATACAAAAAATAAACTCTAAAGGTTTGGAACCATTTGATTGTGAGTAAATAGTGAGTCAATTTTTCATTTTTGGGTGAACAATCCCTTTTAATACTTAATATATTTAATTAAATATCTTTTTTTTTTTAACTAATATGAGTTAACAATATAATTTTAAAGCATTTATTATTCTTAGTTTATGGCAATTTCTAATTTTACTGATTCTAAAATCAAAATTAAATATTATTTAATGGTCCCGAATAAAACTGAAGACACTCAAGGTCGCATTTTATTAATATTACTCAAACACTGATATATTCTATAAGAAATGTCTTGCTCATTGCTGTTTAATGTTAGTTAATGCATTAACTAATTAGATCTAATGGGATAACTAATTAAACTAGATATAAAGTGACATTACAATTAAAAAAGAAAAATTGTCAACTGCGGCAAGACAAATACTTTTGTTTTCCCTTTACATGAAGTATATTTATTTAATCTTATTGGACAATATTGGAAGTCACTTCAGTTTGATAAAATATTATTTGTATTTTCTTTATAAAAATATGCAGTTTTGCTTATTGTATATATATACATATATATATATATATATATACATACATGTATACATACAGCGTGTATGTGTATATATATATATATATATATATAGATATATATATATATATATATATATATATATATATATATATATATATATATATATATATATATATATATATATATATATATATATATATATATATAGATATAGATAGATATAGATATAGATATAGATAGATTATCTTATATGTGACCCTGGATCATGTTGCACTGATATATTTTCGTTAGAAAAGTACAAATCATTCGAAGATTATGTTCCATGAAGACATTTTGTAAATTTCTTTAATCTATTCAAACTTAATTTTGGATTAATAATATGCTTTGCTAAAAATAGAATTTGAGCAGCTCTCAGATTACAGTTGATAAAATTGTTGTATTATTATTATTAAAATTGTTGTCCATTAAATATTACCCAATTCTAACAATCAATATATCAATGCAAATTTTTTTTATTCAACTATTAAGCGATCTATAAATCTCAATTTCCAAAAATTGACACTTGACTGGTTTTGTGATCCAGGGTCATATATTATTTCAATTATTCAGTAAATTATCAGTAAAAAATCCTATTCTATTTGAAATGACTGAATTTATGTATATAACTATACCTTAGGAATAATACTGATCCATTTTTGGTGGTGTGTCTTTGTTTTGTTTTTCTTCTTTCAACTTACGTGTCTGTATTCCTAGGATACCAGATAATGGCAGTATCTTCTTTTGTTCGTCATTCATCTTCCCATTTCCTCATTCACTTTTTTGAGGTGTATCTAAAAAAAGGGGTCTGCAACTTTAGTATTATGCTTTGGGCAAAGTCTTCCATCATAACTCCCAGCTGGGAAACGTAAGGACAATGGGAGGGTCATGTTAAAAGAGGCGGGTGGGCGGGGCTGACACCTGGGGGGCACCGCGATGGTCTTCTCAGTGGCATCTGGCAGACTGACATGGTTTGGGCATGATTCTGGAAGATAGAAACCCGATCTGCTGATGCTGATGTTGTCCTGATTTGAATAACAGTATCCAGGGATTTTTCATAGTGCCTGAGGCTGAAGATCAGGATTTGAATAGGAGCGTTAACCGTTGGGAGGGAGACTGAATCCTTAGACAAACGGGGGCTTGGGAAAGGGTCCTGCTCTTTTGTAAATGGAAGGCTTGAGTAACATCTGCCATACATTTAAACAGTGTTGTATTTACACAGCAGGCAGGTACCATGTCATAGACGTGAAGCGTGTAATAGAATGCCTGCCATTGAGGTCAGAATGTGTGTGTGTGTGTTTTTTAAATGACTGAATATAACCTGAAGTGCTAAAATTTGTTTGCAGCTTTGCATATTAAATGCACATTTGAAATTTTTCTTGTCTTAATGGTGTTTTAATGTACAATGGGACGAACAGTTTCACAGCTAATATTATCTGCGTAATCATTTCAAACTGTATTAAAATAAACACTCAACCTAGCAAATCCTGAGGGTCGTGTTTCTAGCATAATTTGTAAAATCTTTCAAAGAGCATCTACTTTAAAAGGAAACGTTTGGAAACATACTTTTGGGTGAAAAAAGGTTAAATGGTCACAAACTTGCTTAGTAACGCAAACATAAAGGAATGATTCACTCAAAGATGAAAATTTACTCACTATTTACTTTTCCTCAAGTGGTTCCAAACCATTTATAATGTTTCTTTCTTCAGTTGAACACAAAGAAGATCTTTTAAAGAAAGCTACATTTTGGGTGAACTATCTCTTCGAATAGCTGTAATTGCATCATTTCATTTTGTATTTTAAAGATTTCGAAATAAATACAGAAACTCAAACAATACCACATCTTATTTATGTCTTAATTATTTTTTCTTTTTAACAGACAGTAAACTAATATTATGTTTCCCCCTTTTCCCCCTCAGCTGACTATAAAGAGAGTTTCAATACCATTGGCAACATCGAGGAAATCGCTTATAATGCAGTGTCCTTCTCTTGGGATGTCAATGAGGAGGCTAAGGTGAGACTTTGGAGTTTTCAGAGTTTCACTTCAATGTCCAGTTTGTTGCAGGACTACCTGAAGTTTGATAAAAGCCTAGAAAGGACTTCCATCTTCTCCTCCTCTTCCCAACAGCATCCTTTTCACAGTCAGAAGCTTTTTACTTCTTAGTTTCAGTACTTAACAAGCTTACTTTAAGTGCACACTTAAGGGTGGAGGTCCACCCAGCCTCATGGTCAATATTTGTCTTTTAAATTGGGCTTTTGAAGTAGCCTGATGTGTCATTGTTACATCTAGTGGAAGACCCAATAGAAAAAGTCTTGATTTCTGAAGATCTATGTGTGTGTGTGTAAAATATAAGATGTTTCTGAAAATGGGGTGCAAACATTTACATGCCTTTTATATCAGAAAAGTGAGCTCTGTGATTGAAGTAGAGCTGGAGTCTCTGTTCGAGGTGTCTAAGGAAAAAAACTTCTCAGTGTTTGAAAATAAATCACATCCTCTGCATGTGACATTGATATCATATAAAAACACTTTCAGTCACCGATTGAGACCTCCAAAATCCACTACAGAACCTCATTCATACCTGTGGCTATTCAAACTCTATAACTCTTATGCCAGATCCCTAATTATTATGAGGTAGAGTATGGGCAGTCATTTATTTTGCAGTCTCACTACAGTTATGATGATGATGATGATAATGATGATGAATATTAATTGTTACTTAAAGGGGACCTATTATGCATCACTTTTATAAGTGGTTTAAACAACATTTGTCTGCCAACAGTGTGTGAATATATCCAGCCTCTAATGATTAAAATCACATATAATCACGTTTAATAAATCAGTCTGCAGAGACACTTTGATTGACATTCTCCCTTTGTACAGAGGGGGATAGCCCCGCCCATTAGTAATGATCTCTCCCTCATTAACATAAACGGCTCTGATTGAGTAGCAGCAGTCCGCCATAGGTGTTTTGAATCTGCAGCTATGCTGACACCTGCCTTTGTTTGAAAAGAGGGCGTGGAGCACAAGCTCATTTGAATTTAAAGCGGCAGTCACCGAAATGGTGCAATTTGAATCATTAGCCCCTTTCACACATACAGACCTTTCCAGAAA
Organism: Danio kyathit; assembly: GCA_903798195.1. Lineage (NCBI taxonomy): Eukaryota > Metazoa > Chordata > Actinopteri > Cypriniformes > Danionidae > Danio > Danio kyathit. The sequence goes on along the minus strand of LR812534.1, from coordinate 17,232,214 downwards.
ATTACCGGCAATTTTCTGGAAAGGTCTGTATGTGTGAACGGGCCCTTTTTGAAAATACCGGTAAATTCATTCCGGCAATTTTCCGGAAAGAGAAGCTGTAACATTACCGGTAATTTGCTGGAATGCTGCGCTGTCTGAACGCAGAAGGAAAATTTCCGGAAAGAGCGCGTTCTAAGCGTGAGACGTCTACTCCAGCCAATCAGAACTCTCAGATGCATTTACATGCAGTAGGCGCTGTTTATGAAAATAAAAGCCTTTGGATACTTTTCCAGACACATTTAGCTGCTAGTTGTTGGTCAGATAATATTTCTATGTTTCTTCTTAATGCCAACTGTGTAAAAAATTATCGATAAAATGCTTATGATAAACCGCTTTGTTTACCTTCAAGCTCTGCTTGACGCATGTGCACGTGAATTGCTGGTGTGCTCCGGTGAGCGCCAGCAAGCACATATTTTGTACATCTCGACATGCGAAAGTGTTCGTCCATATGTTTTCATCGAAGTTGTTCACAATACTTATCCATCCACAGAATTGGTGATGTTGTCAAATGTGTAAACATTTAGCTGCGGTTAGTGCTTCTGTCTTTGGATGTCCTTGGGATAAGCTGCATGAATGCTAAAGCTTTAAATAAAAGTGAAACCATCAAGCCTGATCCCAATTACGTTTACAAAAACAATTGCAACCGTTTCTGGTTAATGAATTCAGAATTTATTGGTATTTTGGAATGGATGTGTGAACGGTCTAAAATTCCAGAACGTCTTTGCCTGTGTGAACAGCGCTTTTTTGAATTTACAGTAAAGTCGTTCTGGTAATTTTCCGCATATTTACTGGTATCACTGTGTGAAAGGGGCTATAGTTTAAAAGGTGCTGTTTCAAAAAGTTCTAGAAGTTATTTGTGCGGTATTTTTTTTAGCTGAAACTTCACATACACACTCTAGGGACATCAGAGAATTATATTACATCTTGTAAAAAGAGGCAAAATAGGTTCCCTTTAATATGTAATTTTATTATTATTATTATTATAATTACACTACCGGTCAAAAGTTAGGGGTCAGTTTTATATATATTTTTTTATGGTTTTTTTTTTTTTAAAGGAAATGATTCTGTTAATCAAAAAAAATAGTTAAATTGTTAAATATTAATTACAAATTTAAATAACTGCTTATTGTATGTAGTTTCAAATTGAATTATTACTCCCATCCTTATTGCTTTTATTAATATTACCATTAATAATAACAATAATAAAAATTAATATTAGAGTGATTTCTGAAGGATCATGTGACTCTGAAGACTGGTGTAATTCATCATTAAAATCACTGGAGTAAATGATTAAATTAAATGATAAACTACTTTTGAACAGTTATTTTATAGTGCAATAACATTTCACAATTTTACAATTTGTACTGGATTTTTGATGAAATAAATGCAGCTTTGGTAAGCAAGAGAAGTTTATTTTAAGACATTTAAAAATCTTACTGACCCCAAACTTTTGACCTGTAGTGTACATTATTATTGTTATTAGTATTTGTATAATACTGTATTGTATTTTAAAAAGACGTCTCTGGAGAAAAAATCTTATCCTAATCTTGTCAAGATACAACTGATGTTGTAAGGTTTCAGTGATACTTTGTATTTATTCAACCATCATTTTCTCACATGCACCTACACGCACACTCCTACTGGAAGACAGAGCCCACACTAGGAAGATCTGTTGTGAAAGATTTGTCTGCATATGTGGTCGCTAACTGATTCCTGTCAGAATTAGTCACGTGGCCCTGAGAAAGCAAGTGGTTCTCATAACGCAGAACAACAGGCTCCTCTATGAAACAACAGCTACAGGCACAGACATGAAAGGACGGGAGACCGTCAGTGGGAAACTATTTTCACCTCAGGCCGAAAGATTCGCTAGCTTTCATCTATCAACAGCCGTTTTTCCAGTGTCTCTTGATGTATTGGCATCCGACAGGTTACAGTTAGGAATATTTTGAATCAAACTTTGTTTTGCTTACTATTTGAATAAACTGCAGAAAGGTGCACAGTTAAAGAGTGCTTAAGTGGTTTTTGTCCAGAGCAGGGGTGCCCAAACTTTTTCTTATGAAGGGCCAAAAACCAAACTTGATTGAGGCTTGTGGGCCGAAGGTAAATATAGTTTCCATCGCTAATTTTCTAATTTATTTAATAATGTTTAAAAATGACTAGAAAATGACTAGTTTTACACTAGTTGTTGTCTTGATTTGCTCACTGATGTCTTCTGCATAGTCCTCTATCTGTCGAGTGACAGTATTTATATTTTTAAAAAATCAGATTCACTTACAACATTTAATTGAAACATTAAATTTCAGGTTTTTTTGTAGCTCAGCAATAAAACACAAAGAACTTTATGTCAAATTAGAAATGACGATCTCTGTGTTAAAGGCATTTGACCCAACCCTCTCCATCAGTCTCACTCTCCTCTCAGGTGGGATGGTGGGCCAAATCAAAGGTTACAATGGGCCAACTTTTGGCCCTATTTTGGACATCTCTGGTATAGAGTCACTGTTTGGAGATTTTACTTCATAAGGTAGTTAACACATTCAACAGAAAAGTTTGATTTAACAAAATAGATGTTTTTGAGAATTAAGAGATCCTTCATCCAAAAAGTGGTTTCATACCTTTTAGAAGTTTCCTTTTCTCTTTTGATGTGTTTGTGTAATTTCACTACCACCTCTAGCACTACTAGCATCACCAAACAGAATTGCTAAAAGTTTCCTGAATTTTCCCTGTCTGCCATTGGAAAAACATATTGCCTAGCTTTTCAAATTTCATAATTAAGCCACCAGTTTAAATTACACCAAGCTAAAAACAAATCTGCATGTGTGTTTTCTTTCTAGGTTTTCATTACTGTGAACTGTCTGAGCACTGATTTCTCCTCCCAGAAAGGAGTTAAAGGTCTTCCACTTATGATCCAGATTGACACATACAGTTACAATAACAGGAGCAACAGACCCATCCATAGAGCCTACGGCCAGATCAAGGTCTTCTGTGATAAGGTTTGGTTAATGTCAGTTTGTTTGTATTGATCACATGGTTCTAAAATAAGTGTTAAACGTTTGCAATATCCTACGTTTACCATTTGCTGTTTTCAGTACTGGGTATATTTATGTGACATTAGTAGTCTAATTCTATCTGTGTTCAAGTTTTCTTTTGAATTGCTCTGCTATTAAAGGGATAATTCACTCCAAAATGAACATTTATTCAGTATTTACTTAAGAAGTTCACTCAAAAATGAAAATGCTGTCATACTTAACCTTTACTAGTGCCGTACCTGTTTGTCTTGATTTTGTCCTGTTGAAATCAAAACAAGATATTTTGAAGAAAGCCTGTAAAGATTTCCTTCCCTAATATTGTTTTTCCAATTATGAATGTCAATGGTTACCGGATTTCAGCTTTCTCCAAAATGCAGTTGAAGTCAGAATTATTAGCCCCCCTTTGAATTTTTTTTTTCTTTTTAAAATATTTCCCAAATGATGTTGAACAGAGCAATGAAATTTTCACAGTATGTCTGATAATATTTTTTCTTCTGGAGAAAGTCTTATTTGTTTTATTTTGGCTAGAATAAAAGCAGTTTTTAATTTTTAAAAAAAACATTTTGCGGTCAAAATTATTAGCCCCTTTAAGCTATATTTTTTTTCGATAGTCTACAGAACAAACCATCATTATACAATAACTTGCCTAATTACCCTAACCTGCCTAGTTAACCTAAATAACCTAGTTAAGCCTTTAAATGTCATTTTAAGCTGTATAGAAATGTCTTAAAAATATTTAGTCAAATATTATTTACTGTCATCATGGCAAAGATAAAAGAAATCAGTGATTTAATTAGAAATAAATGTGTTGAAAAAAACTTCTCTCTGTTAAACAGGAATTGGGGAGCTAATAATTGTGACTTAAACTTTATATATATTTTGTGTTCATCAAATGAAAGAAACTCATAAAGGTTTGGAACCATTTAAGGTTGAGTAAATGGTATTTTGGGGCAAACTGTTCCTTTTAACTTCAAGTGGTTCCAAGCCTTCATGAGTTTTCTTTTTCTGTTGAACACAAAAGAAGATGTTGAACACGAACAGAAAAATGTTATGACCATTGATTTCCATAGTACAAATACTATGAAGGTCAATGGTTACAGGTTTTCAGCATTTTTCAAAAGAACTTAATTTTTCTTCAATAGAAAAAAAGAGTCAAACAGGTTTGTGACAAATGAAGGTTGAGCAAATGATAACGCAATTAAAGATTTTTGGGTGAACTGTTCATTCAAGATCACACAACCTTCTCCTCTATACAGGGAGCTGAGCGAAAAATACGTGATGAGGAGAAAAAGCAACTTCGGAAGAAGGTTAAAGGTCAGACTGTTGGTGGGCACAGTCAGGATGGTAAGATTTTTGTCAATCATACTTTCATTTACACAGAATCTTCTTCTATTATTTAGCGATGAATCAGAATATGAGAGTACTGTATATGCATTTCTCTACACTGGCCTTCTGATTTTGATGTTGGTTTGAATTCTTTTTTTTTTTATCTTAGGTAAGAGAGGAAATTTTGCCAGTTTACCTCCAAAGAGGCCAGACATTACGCTTTTCAAAGCTATGACAGACTTGGAGTCCCAACCTGTGCTCTTCATCCCCGATGTCCATTTGAACAATCTCCAGAGAGCCGGGCAGGTGAGGAAGAGAATGCGCGCAGTTCATGAAGTCAAACTGAAATTGTCTAATGATTCGTTCTTATTACTAGGGTGTAGTCTCTTAGTAATCATCAGAACTTAATTAAAGGATGTTATGGGAGCATTATTTTGTAGCGTCCTGTATGTGTAGTCTTTATAATGTTTTGCGATCTCTTTGTGCACAGGTGTTCAGTTTTGGTGTTGAAGAAATGGAGAATGATGGGTTAGTTTGATTACTGTGAATATTCTTGTTTATACAGGGATAAAGTATAGGTTTTACACACCAAAATTGTCAGTAGACAGTGTGTTTTATGGTGCATGTTTATTTTCCCTATTTTGGTTAACTTTTGTCATCATATCATGCTTCAGCTTTGTAAAAAAATTATAGACCACTTCAAGGTTATTATTGTCTGCAATAATACCTATTTTTTTGTGTGTGTTTTTATAAACTGCAAAATTTTAGAGAACTGATAAGTGTGGTCTAATTATTTCCCAGAACAGTATATGAGCTAAACAAGCCTGATGTATAAACATCATATTTAATAATTTAATAACACTGTTAAATTTAATCTTTAACTATGTGTTTTTTGTTTGTTTTTTTGTTTTTGTTGTCAGCCATCTATTAATTTCAGGTCATAGCATATAATAGTCTATAACTCTGATTTGTGATCTGGATCATGTCTATAAAATAATAGCAATTCTTTTATATCATGTCTTTTAAAGTCTCGGCAAGCCAGTGTTTCAGTTATGATTTATTTCTTGAGGAGTAAATGTAGCCTTGAAAAGCATTACTGTAATTTCTAAATGAGTTTATCTATTTGTCATCTAGGGTGGCTGTGAAAAGACCATTCAGGTCATCAGAGACTGATTCTTCACCTGCCAAATACAGCAGAGAGGAGAGGAAAGGTATGAACTACTGCACAAGTGTCAAATTTACCCATCAACAAACAATGTCCATTATTTTTAATATATATATATATCAAGTCAAGTGCTGACTGATACACATTCACACGCATATCTGAACATGATGTTTCTACAGTCCTGCTGTACGTAAGGAGAGAAGCTGATGAGGTATTTGATGCACTGATGCTGAGGTCTCCAACGCTGAAAAGTTTACTTGAAGCTGTAAGTACAGTGTCACGTGGAATTTACATTTCTTAAATAATAAAAGGTGCCGTTATTTCATTCTTAAAGGTGCAGTACTGCATGTAGGATTGAACTAGGTATTGAGTGGTTGAACTAGTTATTGCTGTCCTAATTCAAAACACTGGAGAAGGGTTTTTTCACTCAGCCCCTTATCTGACAACTCCACACAAATGCAGGTTGCCAGATTGACGACACTAACAGAAGTGAGCGTGCCTGACTATCGAGCTTGCATTGTGTGCTAACTACACGTGATGACACACGATAAAAGGAATATTTTCCCATGCTAAAAAGAGTTTTTTGTTTTAACCAACTGCGACAACGACACCTTAAATTCATTCATTCATTTTCTTTTCAGCTTAGTCCCTTTATTAATCTGAGGTCGTCACAGTGGAATGAACCGCCAGCTTATCCAGCAAAGGTTTACGCAGTGGATGCCCTTCCAGTTGCAACCCATCACTGGGAAACATCCATAAACAACTCATTCACACACATACGCTACGGAAAATTTTAGCCTACCCAATTCACCTATACCACGTTTTTGGACTTGTGGGGGAAACCAGAGCACCCGGAGGAAACCCAGGCGAACACGGGGAGAACATGCAAACTCCACACAGAAATAGCAACTGACCCAGCCGGGGCTCGAACCAGCAACCTTCTTGCTGTGAGACAATTGTCCTACGCCATCGTTCTGCGCACACCTGAAATTTTTATTTTAAAAATGTTCTTATTTTGTGATATCGCAGCTAAACAACAGCATAAACTACTATGACAATGATTCAAATCAATTCATCTTTGTTTCTATAGCGCTTTTACAATGTAGATTGTCAAAGCAGATTCACAAAGATTATATTAAATTGATCACCTCAGGTACTGATTATGTGCTTTATTCAGTGTTAAATGCTACCAATGTGAGTTTAAATACCCTTTTATATGACATTTATTGCTATACTTAAAGAAGCAGCAGATCTTAAAAATAAATATATAGCAAACAAAGTTTGAAAATAAAAGTTAGAACTGTGACATACCACCAAGGCAAGCCGGAGTACTGAAATATAAGGGCGTACTCACACTATGCTATCCGAACCGTGCCCAGGTCCATTTCCCGGGTCATTTGAGAAGTGTGAGTGCCGTGAATCGGGCTCGGGCACTTAGCCGGCCCTGGCTTGGTTGGAGGAGGTGTGCCAGAGCACGATTCACTTGGGCTTTGGCGCAGTACGCTTGTGTGTGAGTGCAAAACGCGCCTGAGCCCGAAACTGAAAGCGAGACGTGACTTTGACATGGATTAATTAATCATTCGTACTGTTCAGTGAACGCAAACTGTCGTAGTTTATTAAACACACAAACCCCTCACTGCGCTGCACCTTCAGCAAACCTCCTAATTCCTGCAGCATGAGGACTTTTTGATTGTTTATGAGCGTCAAAAGTGGCTGATCTGAATATTTGACTGCGTGTCACCGCATATCAAACGACAATATAACTAAAGAAATCTCCACTGTGCTGAGCGAAAGCGCTTACTGAACAGCGCATCATCGATGATGTAAGCATGCCCAGGCCCGAATGTATTGTGAGTGCGGCCGTCGGGGGAGACGGGAGGGGGGACAAGCGTGCTTTGGCCCGGTTCAAGGCAATTGTACATAGTGTGAGTACGCCCTAATTGGGTAAACTGGCAGTGGGTAGGTTATAGAGACCAAAACAAAGACAGTGTTCTGACACAGAACATGCATTTTCAAAGCAGAAAAACTGATTTTAGCATTGTTTTTCAGATAAACAAGTATGTTTACTTGCCATGCTTCTTAAATATTTGCAAACATATTATGGTATTTTTATGCTTTAGAAATGTAAAAAGCTTAGTTACTGCACCTTTAGCAGGTAGAAGTGATTATGTATTACTCTGCATTCCTTAGTAGATCAAATTACTTTCCGTTGAATTTAAGAGACTGAAATAATCTGCCATTTACAAAGGCTTATCAAAAGATTTTTCTGTTTACTGCTTGTTTGATTTTTTTTTTCTCTCTCTCGTTCTCTCTTAGATATCAGGCAAATATTCTGTTCCTGTGGAGAAGATGACTAAAATCTATAAAAAAAGCAAGAAAGGGTGAGTTGTAAAGTAAAACTGTGTCAGTTTGTTTTTTTCCCCTGAATGAAACATGTTATTGAATTTTGCTTTCATTCGACCACTAGTATTCTGGTCAACATGGATGATAACATCATCGAGCACTACTGCAATGAGGACACTTTTATTCTGGCCATTGACAACCATGCGGACTGTTTCAGAGTCACTCTTACTGAAATTTAATGGTTAGTGGTTCAGCGTTGAGGACTTGGGACCCTGCAGCAGTACTCAAGTCATTCTGTGCATCAGTGATTTTATTGTAGGCGCTGCATTAGAAGAGGAAAATGCTTCCAGAAGTGTCTGACTGGGAATGCACTTCAGTGGATCTGCTGGTACTAATTAACTTGTTTAAATAAACATTACGATGGACTACACAAATCAGAAACTCCTCTTTAAAGCACTACTATACGTGTAAAGTTTTATGCAGTTTTTCTTATTTGTGATGTGAAGCCATATAAAATCCTGACTTTCTGTCCATTCAGTCTTTTCCTTTATAAATACTCAGATGGTATTTACATATTAAAGCTATCTTTATCATTTGACTCTCATGTTATGCATGGAATGACTGTATAGATTACACATTCCTCATTCTGTTGTGTGTTGGTGTTTTGAACTGTTTTTAAAACATACCTTGTACATATTTTTATGTTGTTTTTTTTTACTTTAGTTAAATAAACCAGTTCAGTGTATCTTCACTTTCTCAAATTCAAATTTTCATTTGTTTCATTTCACAAAATCTGGAGTAAGAAGAGCAGTGCAACAATGCGGTCGGGGACAACACAGTTGAGGATCTAAGTGCAGTTTTATTAAGAATCGTCAGGCAGGCAAGCAATGGTCAACCACAGGAGCAAACGGGTATATACAGGTAATCCAAAAGCCATAGTCAAGAAACAGGTGAATGGTCATTACAGGCTGTAGGCAGGATACGAGGGTCAGAAAACATGATAAAGCAAAACAAGCCACAGAAACGCTAAAGTATAACAAGTCTTGTTATATAAAGTATAACAAGACTCCGCACTGTGTGTGGGAATGTTAGCAGTATATACAGTTGAAATCAGAATTATTAAACCCCCTTTGAATTGTTTTTTCTTTTTTAAATATTTCCCAAATTATGTTTAACAGAGCAAGGAAATTTTCCCATTATGTCTGATAATATTTTTTTCTTCTGGAAAAAGTCTTATTCGTTTCATTTCAGCTAGAATAAAAGCAGTTTTTAATTTTTTTAAAAACATTTTAAGGTCAGTATTTTTAGTCTCTTTAAGCTGTATAGAAGTGTCTTGAAAAATATCTAGTCAAATATTATTTAATATCATCATGGCAAAGATCAAATAAATCAGTTATTAGAAATAAGTTATTAAAACTATTATGTTTAGAAATGTGCTGAAAAAATCTGCTCTCAGTTAAACAGAATTGGGGGAAACAATAAACAGGAGGGCTAATAATTCAGGGTGTTTAATAATTCTGACTTCAACTGTATAGTCTGTGTAATCAGTCTTAGATGAGCTACCAGCTGTGTGTGTGCAATCATGGTGATTCTGAACAGGTGTGTGTGTTGTGCAAGATGGGATTTGTAGTTCATAAAGCAACAGAATTGTAGTCCGGGTGATGGTGCATGTTTGCCAGCGTTCTGCAAGCCTGGAACGCTGGTGATTGTGACAATCAATTAATACATTTGTTCACCAAGGAAGCATTTAATTTGCCAAAAGTGTCAGTTTGTGTCATTTAAGGGGCAGAAAAAAAAAGAAAATTCTGCCATAATTTACTCATTCTTGACTTGTTTTAAAACAGTTAGATTTTCCCCCTGGTTAACATAGAAGATATAATGTTGCAAACCTGTAAATATTGACATCTATAGTAGGAAAAAACAAATGTGGTAATTGTCATGGAATGTATCATGTAATCATGACGTGACGCATCATATAACAACTTTTATTAAGTGTCATTAGCTCAGTCAAGACATTTTAAATGCAAAAGTAACACTGTTTGATATGTTCACATTGACAGGTTTTGTTCCCTTGGAAATATCTGGTTGTCTCAATAAATACATCTCAAATAATGTCACTGTTGCATTTTAAATAGTATAACTAAGTGAATGACAGTTGAAAGTTGTCATAAGCATGCATAAAATCTGTCATGTCCTAATTGTAAAGGTCAATGGTTACAGGTTTTTAACATTCTTCAAAATATCTTCTTTTGTGTTGCACAGAAAAAAGTCACACTGGTTTAGAACAAATCAAGGGTGATTAAATGACAGAATTTTTGCTTGAGCAATCTCTTTAATAAAAATATTTGGTCATGCGTTATATTAAGATCTCTATTAATATGACCATTAGCTATGACTTTTGCCTAAAAAAAACATAAATTGCTGCTTATTACAGTTTTTTTGAACTGCTTACATTTTTAAACCTTTTCCTCCTTTTTTTCAAAACTGTACACACAAATTGCAAAATGAAGCATTGCATTCAAGATATTACAAACTGTTGGTGAAGTAGATGTGACATTATGTGACCACTATGAGACATTTACCGAGTGTGCCATAAACCCTAACAATATAGGTGCAAACCAGATTCCAAATGTTATAACTTGAGAGGAAAACTGGTTAATGTTATAGAGAGTCTTTTGCTTATCTGAGAAGTCTTTGAATGAACATAGCATAAAGCAGGATATGATGATCTGAAGTATGATATGCCTAAACCTGATTGGTGTGTCTATAGTGTATGTGCACACCTCATGGCTGTGTTTAACCAATTGGTTCATGTCTGTGTTTGTTTGAAATAGCAAGGAAATTACATTATGATAATTAACATACAATACTAAACATTCAAGTGTGTTTAGTCTTTTGCAAATCACCAAAAAGTGTGAAGCTGACAATGTGCTTGCAGTTGTGCAAATCTAGGCTGGTGTTTTGCCAATAATTTTTGTGATATTAAAGTGGTAGTTGTGTTTAGGTATTGGGTTGAATTGGGGATAAGAACTTGCTACATTCTATAGGTAGAATAATAATAATATGTGAAATATTCATTCATTCATTCTTTTTTTGGCTTAGTCCCTTTATTAATCTGGGTTCGCCACAGCGGAATGAACCACCAACTTATTCAGCATATGTTTTATGCAGCGGATGCCCTTCCAGCTGCAACCCATCTCTGGGGAACACACACATACACTAAGGACAGATTTAGCTTACCAAATTCACCTGTACCACATATCTTTGGACTTGTGGGGGAAACCGGAGCACCCGGAGGAAACCCACGCAAACGCGGGGAGAACATGCAAACTCCACACAGAAAGGCCAACTAACCCAGCCGAGGCTCAAACCAGCAACCTTCTTGCTGTGAGGTGACAGCACTACCTACTGCACCACCGCGATGCCATCATGTGGAATATGTACTTTATAATTAATAATAAACACCCACTATTTTAATAACTGGCATGCAAATGAGCAACTACTTGTGCAACAGCGAGAATTGTTCGCTATACTAAAGTGTTACAAAATCTTTTTTTTTTTTTTTTTGAGTTTTCTATTTAGTGAAAAAAAAATTTAACTATAACTTTGGTCAAATATTTTGGTTATCCTTCTACAAGCTTCTCACAATAGTTTGGCCCATTCCTCCTGACAGAATTGGTGTAGCTGAGTCAGATTTGTAGGCTTGCACAAGCTTTTTCAACTCTGCCCACAAATTTTCTATAGGATTGAAAGGGCTTTGTGATGGCCACTCAAAACATTCACTCTGTTGTCCTTAAAGCACATTTTAACTAATTTGGCAGTATGCCTAGGGCCATGGTCTGTTAGGAAGACCCATTTGTGGCCAAGTTTAATTTCCTGGCTGATGTTTCGAGATGTTGCTTCAGTATTTCTACATATTGTTCTTTCTTCATGATGCATTTTATGCTGTGAAATGGAACAGTCCCTCCTGCAGCAAAACAGCCCCACAACATGATGGTGTTCCTAGCCTTGTAAGCTTTCCCCTTTGTTCTCCAAATGTAACACTGGTCATTATGGCCAAACTGTTCAATCTTAGTTCCATCAGTCCACAGGACATGTCTCCAAAAATTATTCTTTTTCCCAGTGTAATTTAGCAAATTGTAATCTGGCTTTTTTGTTGATTCTGGCTTGTTGATTTTCCCATGTTGTCACACAAGGAAGCAGTGTGTTTGAGGTTTTCCTTAAATACTATTCTACAGTTGTGCCTCCAATTAACACAAATGTTGTCAATTGGCCAATCAGAAACTTCTAAAACATTGACACCATCATCTGAGCTTTTTCAGAGGTATAATAATCTTATTGTATGTAAACTTGACTTTCACGAAAAGATATAACAATTTCTCAAAAAATATCTCTCTCATTATTCTGCTATTAAGCATAACAGAAACAAATTTGATAATCCTAACTTACCTAAAAGAGAAAAAGTTTAGTCACATTAACATCTGACTTTTTTTTTTAAATGGTTATGTGCCTTTTTTATACAGTGTATGTAAACTTCTGAGATATATATATATATATATATATATATATATATATATATATATATATATATATATACATATATATATATATATATATATATATATATATATAGATATATATATATATATATATATATATATATATAAAACACCCTGTGCATATTTTTATGGTTTTATTCGTGATTTATTTTCTGTTAAAGAAACAAATCCAGAGTATCTTCACGGTCTCACATTCACATGTTTTCATTTGGTAAACTGTTACATGTCACAAACTCTGGAGCAAGTATAAAAACACAAATTGAATAGACACACACACATTAGACAGAAGAGGCAAATTAAAGACTAATCTTCTTACATTTTAATATGCAAACACACCCTTTTCTTTGACTCATTTTTGTTTCCCAGGCTTTAGGTGTGTTTGTGTATAATTATACAAGCCCGGGTGTTTCTATCTCAATTTGTGTTTGGTCTTCAACCCTGCGGGAACTTGCTAGATTTTAGCCTCATAACTGCTGATTCTCTCGGATTTCTGCTATGGTGCTGTGGTGGTGCTCCCCAGTAACAAACAATATAAACATGACGCTGCATCTGACAAGTTCCCAAACTGGTTCCTGGTGTTTTCTGAGAAACTTGTAGGTCAAATGTTATAACCCAGAGCTTGACAACAACAAACTAGTCCTGGTTTCATATGGGTATTCTGGTGCAACTGTACAAAATGAACAAGGTGCATAAAGAAAGTATTTTAAGAGATACAACATGACAATTTATGTAATATGAGGATAAAAGTGCACAGTACACTATTGAAGAACCACTGGCCACTTTACAAGGGTTTTTGACATTGTTTTAAGATACATAAATGTTGAAATGGTAACCGTACTACACTGCAGATTTGTAATACATTGTGACATACAGTGGTTTGTGTGTTCTACTGTACAGCTGGATCACTTGATTCTTTAACAACCGTTTGTCTTGGGAGAATAAAAACACACAAATTAAATCAAAATTTAAATTTATAATGAACAAAAAACATCTCAATTTATATTGTGACAAAACAATACTCACTTTTATTTTGAATCCGCCAATGAGGAAGAACGGTGATCAAAAGTGAAAGTGTAGGCTATCAGCACCTTCTGAAAGCATCTCTGTTCGGTATCGACGTTGGCATACCGAGAGCCGCTTCATGTCTCTGACTAAAATGCGTGTTTGTTCAGCTAGTATATGCAGATAGTAAGCGACATCCAGCAAAACTATAAGTTGTCTTGTCAGCAGCAGCTCGGTGATGTTAACGCTCCTCGTCTTCCTTTCGTTGGTTTATGGTGAGCTCTTGATATTTATTCGTGTATTGTCTTCGGTCGGTCTGCTAATATATGTACATAGATAGATTTAATATGAAATAATGTAGAATTAACTTACTGTTTAAGTAGTTAAAAGGATCATATTAGATTTGCTTTCGGTTTTATTTTCAATAGTCTAACTTAGCTTTGGCTCCTCCTGCTGTTGTGGTGAACGTACTACTGTCGTCACAGGGCTGGATGGTGCTGATGTGGTTCTGTCCTGCTCTCTGATCGAGGAAGGGGGCGGGATGGGGGGCATGATGGGAGGGGCGATGTTCAAGCGCACTCCCGCCACTCTGGTCTTCAGGGATTTTGTTGGGAACGAAGATCTGTCACCTGAGCTTGTGACCCCCTATAACCCTCCTGAGACCCCTAATCCTGAGGATCTAATCTTTGAGTTGATGTGTAGGTGCACTGTAAAGTCAACAATCATATGTGTCAGTTAGAAATATATAAATAATCATATATATATATAATTTGTTAATAAAAATGATTACAATGATTTCTAACCCCACAGTACCATCCATTCAGATCCCCAACGCAGACTTGCTTCTTCACGCTGACTGTAATGAACAGGAAGTGGTTTGTGAGATTAGCCGTTATGTTCCTCGTGGAGCTGATATGGATTCCCTACCAGCTCATTTTATTGGCTCAGTTCAGCTGGAAGGTGGAGGCATCAGCCTCACTCTGGTGCTACAGACCCTCCACAGTGAGACCACACTATCTGACGCGCAACCACTTATGCAGAGTAAACTGAACCTGCCTCTCAGCCAATCAGCAACGTTGCTGACAGAAGGTAATGTTGTAATATGCTAATTGTTACATAAAGCAGGCCCGTAGCCAGCCTAGTGAAAGGGGGGCTTCTTTTTATCTAAAAGTAGACCTTTTTCTGCATCTTTTCCCCCACATTTTGTATTTGATTAAAAAGTTTAAATACAGCATTTTGGTGACATTTTATGAAATATTTTGTGCTGGATTAGCTTGTGTCTGGAATCATGTGCATGCAGTAACAAAAATAATGACTGTTTTGTCAAGTTGCTTACTAAGATCATGATGTGCACATTTTGTCAGTCCAAACATGTTTTTTTTTTTAATGTGGACTTCACATAGAGGTAGATATATTGTGAGATTTAATTATGCAATATGTTGTGATAATCAATATGATAACAATTAGTATTATATTGATAACAATTATTTGAACTTTTAGAGTGCTTTTTAAAATATATTCAGATTGTATTAGTGCTTGTTCATCACAGCACCACATGCTTGAATATTTAATAGGTGATTTATATTCAAACAAATATTATTATTCAAACATTTTCATGTAATATGGCTTGCGTAATTCTTAGGCTTTTTGTTCGTTAACACGTTTTATGTTTAAAGTAAATGGGTTTTTAATATAATTTGGCTCTTTACATCTGTTTGGCTGTAAAAGCGCATCCAGGCATTTCTCTAAACAGGCGCAGGTCAGATTTGCTTCAGGTCATAATTTATTTTATTTGAATTAATTTAGTCTAAAAACAAATAATTAGACCCATCCAGTTTCATCTGGAATGCATCGCAGACCACCTTCTGAAGTTGTCCAAGCGATCGGATTTATACCTTATCAGAATAAAACGAATGAAGTGACCAGTGTAAACAGCCTTAAAAACACAGACGTGACGGGATTAGCACCTTTTGCTGTGAAGTGACAGCTGACGGCTGAGCACTCTGCTTGGTAAGAAAGACATTTGGGAGGTCACAGGACAAATAATGCCCAATATACAGGACATCCCAAATATTATGAAACATATATATTTTTAAGTTACATAAAGGACAAATCTGGACCTTTTGCCTGGGGGGTGGGGGGGTGTTAGGTGGGTCGTTCAAACCACCCGAACCCCCCATGGCTACGGGCATGTAAAGGCTTCCACTTTTGTTTAAAAAGACTACAAGATGTCTTTCATTTGTTTATTGAACGTGTAACGGGCAGATCCTGAGCAAAAACATTTCCACCTCATCTAATACTTCTAACCTAGTATATTAAATATATATGTCTCAAACCAATTTACAACAGGGCTGCATCAATGTAAAGACATAAAAATACCATATATCCATATATGATGAAATCAAATCTTGTCTATTAAAGTTCAGTCTGAACAAATGACTCTAATGAACTGCTTTGTTTTAGCGAATCATGCAGCCACAGCATCCACTCCTCCATCTTGCCAGATGTATTTTTTTTGTTACACCAACAATATTAGCATATTGCTGCATGAAACAAAACTATACATTCATTTTTCTTCAGCTTAGTCCCTTTATTCATTAGCCAACTTATCCAGCATATGTTTTACACAGTGGATGCCCTTCCAGCTGCAACCCAGTACTGGGAAACATCCATACACACTCATACACTACGGACAATTTAGTTTATTCAATTCACCTATAGCGCATGTCTTTGGACTGTGGGGGAAACCGGAGCACCCAGAGGAAACCCACTCTAATCACAGGGAGAACATGCCAATTCCACACAGAAATGCCAACTGACCCAGCTGGGACTTAAACCAGTGACCTTCTTGCTGTGACATTTCTAAACATAATAGTTTTAATAACTCATTTCTAATAACTGATTTATTTTATCTTTGCTATGATGACAGTAAATAATATTTTACTAGATATTTTTCTAGAAACTTTTATACAGCTTAAAAGTGACATTTAAAGGCTTAACTAGGTTAATTAGGTTAACTAGGCAGGTTAGGGTAATTAGGCAAGTTATTGTATAACGATGGTTTGTTTTGTAGACAGTCAGAAAAAAAAATTACCCTAAAGTGGCTAATAATTTGACCTTAAAATTGTTTTTAAAAATTAAAAACTGCTTTTATTCTAGCCGAAATAAAACAAATAAGACTTTCTCCACAAGAAAAAATATTATCAGACGTACTGTGAAAATTTCCTTGCACTTTTAAACATCATTTGGGAAATATTAAAAAAAGAAAAAAAATTCAAAGGGGGTTTAATAATTCTGACCTCAACTGTATGTTATTATTAAAGTCTGCTTGAACCGAAAGTTGCTGAAACTATTATTTTAGTATGTTGATGGGCTTCCAACTGAAACAGAGTATTGAGAAGAAGCGGGGCTTTCTTTTTGGACATTATTTCCTTGTATGGCGGAATGACGGGAAGTGGGTGTGGTTAAGAATATTGTGGCTGAAGTCGTCAAACCAGCCTGATCTCACGAGGAAACTTAGCTATTTTGCGTTTTGGCAGTGCACAATAATGTATGATTTTAAAAAGGAGGCATAGCACCCACCCCCACCCCCACCCCTAAACCCAACCGTCATTCGGGATAAGCAAATTGTACTAAATGGTATGAATGAGATCATACACATTCATATGAATTAGCCACTAAATCAAAAAGTTACAAATTGCCGTGAGACTGTGTTGGTCAAACTGACGTCAACAGATAAGGCTCACCACTCTAAATCTTTGTTTGAAGATTACCAAAACCATTCGTTTTTTTAGTGGATTAACTTGCATGTTTACTTTTTACGTTCACATGGACTTTTTAATTTGACTAATTTTGATGAAATGGAGTTGAGGATCATCACATATTTAAATCTAGGTACTGAATTAATGTCATATTTTACAAAGAATGTTGTATTAGGAATTTTTAAAACACAAATATTACTATTGATGTGATCAATATACAATTGATTGGGTGTTTCTTGAGGTGCTTATATAGCATTCATTAAATCTACAATAAAACATGCAATGAGCCTTTCTTCAGTGTTTGCCACCACTTGTCATTTTTAAGCCACCCCATAAATCATTTTCTACATCAGGGTAATGTGCTTGAATGTTAATATATATTTCTTAACATATATTACATTATGACAGCACCTAGTCTTGTGGTTTCTACTACCCTGAAAAGCCAAAGTGGTCAGACTAGCCAGCTGACCAATTGGTCAGACACCTCAAGTCTATGTTGGAAATGTTACTATGTGTTAAAGGGCCTCGAAACCCCCCTGTCTCAGCAGGGTGTTTTCACACCTCTATTTTGGAAAAAGTCAGGAAAGTGGGTGTGTCCAGCTCTGTTTAGGTGGGAATGTCGGGGGAGGGAAAGAGGGAAGATTTTGCATAAAAATGGGAGTTTCCATTTGGGCACGCGCTGATTATCACAGAGACAAAACAAACACACAGCCACAGAGGAGAAACACAGTGACAGTGTTTACATGGACATCAATAATCAAATTATTTGCCAAATTCTTAATTTGTCGACTTTAACTGCAATTCAGCACTTTCATTTAGGAACATTTCATGCATGCCCCCATGACAAGCGAGATATTACATGCGAGGATGAACTGCTGGAAAGTGTTTTAATAGAATGCTTGATACCGCACGGCGAATGGGAGAAAAAAATTCTCTGCATTTCTCGGTAATTTAGATGCACTCGGTAGGTAGCGTCAGAAAGCCGTGTGTGTATAGACTATCCTGTCACAAAATGCGGCGAAAATCCTACACGACAGTAATTGTTTGATTAAGGAGCTTACATGTTTACATTCGGAGATTAGCATTTACAGCGCATCTTTCAGCCTATAATATTGTACTATAATATTGCAGTGATATTAACATACTGAAAAACTTAGTAACTAAATCATTTTGAATCATTTTGACTTAGGTAAAAATGTGTTTCAAATTGGAAGAACGAATTTGCCTAAAATAACTCAAAAACAACCAATTTTCACTTTTTAGTGCAATATATATGTCCTAATAGTGTTTATAGCAGGGTGGGACACATATGACTGTCTCAAAAAATGCGTTTTGGTGTTTCGTGACCCTTTAACTGTTGGTACTGTTACTGTTGACACAGTTTTAATCGAAATCAGCACAAATTTTCCCTTTGTCATATTTTGGTGGAGATTTTGTTTGATAGATTACACTTGATGAAAACTTCTTCTTCATCTTGTGAAATGTCCGATTCCAATGTTTCAGCTGTCTTCAGTATTTTAACTAAAAAGTGTTGCACTTTAAAATAATGAGTCATTGGAGAAGTGCAAAGTATATAAACAGTCTTTTTTTGTGTGTGTTTTGTGTACTGAATTTCCCCCATCCCTTTCTCTTTCCTCTGTACCCAGTTGTGTTTGTGGTGTTCTCTCGTGTACCATCCATTGTGGCATCAATAGGGGGTGATGTGATGTTGGACTGTGGCTTTAGACAAAAAGAGTCGGTCCCTGGGCAGGATGTGGCACTGGAGTGGCGTCTACAACACAGAGGAAATGGTCGTAAAATTCTTGATATGAAAGCAAGGGAGATGGAGACAGAAATAGGATCAGATGGTGAGAATTATTCTGTAAATGAAGGTGAATCTTAATTAAATGCTAAATGTCAATATTATTGTACACTCCAGTATTTGTGGACCGAGAAGCCACCAGCGCTGAAGCAGATCTTCTGGTGAGGGATGGAAATGCATCTCTGACTCTCAGGACGTTGCAGGTCTCAGATGAAGGCACATACATCTGCACTGTCGGCTCTGGAGACTTTCAAACTCAACAGATCGTGCAGCTTCACATCACACGTGAGACTTTCGTTCTGATCAAAACCTCTCTGAGATGAATTGACCATCTACTGTATATAAAGAGCTTTCTGCTGCTCATTTCTTATAAATGCACTTTTAATTTCTCATTCATTTCATTTGTTGGCCAACAGTGGGCACATGGTCATCACAGGAGAATCCTGTAATTATCTAATTTAGTTATATATTTATTTAGTTTTGTGATGATGTCTTTTGTTTCAATTTTAAAGTAGTCTGTATTTTAAATCAATCAATCAATCAATCAATCAATCCTTTATTCGTCACGTATACCTCCATGTATTCACATACACTGACATATAGTGAAATTGGACCCCCCCCCCACCACCACCACCACCATACACAAACATCACATTTCAGTGGAAGACAGGTCAACGGGAGGTAGCATTTAGAAAATGGAAGTAAGATATAATTCAGGAGAGAGAGGCGAAAAAACTCCCTCTCACCTTGCTCTTGAGTTAGAGCAGTGTGAGATCAGGGAGAAAAAAAGCCCCAGCAGAAGCACATAAAAACACATAAACATTGACATACATCGCAACAGGGGATGGGAAAGGGGGTGTGGATGTAGTCCGGCAAGGGGGGGCAGCCGTCGATTCCTGCAGCCATGGAGGCGCTGGTCACAGACCCGCCTACCCCCTCCAGTGGATGAAAGCACACGAAGGCGTGGGATGAAGGGTTAGGTAGTGTCTATCTGTAGCTGTGTATGTGTGTGTGTGTAAGCCTGTAAAGTCCAACAGGTGTCCTTGACAGGGAGCAGGAATTTCAGAGCGTCTCCTTATCTTGCTATCCAGGAGAAGTTGTTTTTTTCTCCAGCCAAGGCCGTCTGGCTGGAAAAACACTGGGAGCCGAAAGAGAAGAAAGTATTTCAAATTTTGGTCAATACCTGCCAATTTCACAGATATTTAATGTCCGTCACTGGTCTCCAGTCCTGGCCAAATCTTGTTGCAATGCTGCTAATTTCACCCCAATGTTTTCCAATTTGCTGTCTTAATACAGCAGTCTGATTAGCAGCATATCTGCCTATTATAGTTTCAATCAAGCCGGTCAGCTTGGTGGGGTTCTGAGCTGCACTGACCGCTTTCATCAGTCGTCGATACCCCAGGGCCCCGCATAAGCCCATCAGCAGAAACCCTGTTATCAAAGTTCCGAATAGGTAGATATCTTCAATGTCCTCCAGGGACAGAGCAGCCAGGCACACGACGCGCCACTTCTCATACTCGTCCATCACGTATCCCGCTGCAAACGTCCCAGCAGGACAAGTGGGCTCTCCCGAGCCCAAACTTCTCATCGAGAAGATGGTGTCAATCGTGTTCAGAGACCAGTTGATCAGATCCATAATTCCTTATTGGTTTGGATAGCAGGGCACGGAGAGCCTCAGAGATAAAATAAGACGAGACAAGAAGAGCCAACCAGGGAAGATAAGGGACAGAGAGGAAAAAAGTGTGACTGCCTTCGTCGAGAGTCAAAGAGAAATGTTACCCTACATCCTAAATGCACAGATTTAATATGGAATTCTGCATTATTTGCATAAACATTTCTTGTCTCATTTTTATCATGTCTACATGGTACGTAGTAAAATCATTGTAAAATGATAGTATTTGATTTTTCAAACATTTGTGTTGAAAAACTATTCAGTATGTTTTCAAGCTAACGCAAAGTTCCTCAAGGCAACACAAACAATTTTGTCCTGTTAGGGCAGACAAATACATATTTTTTGTCATATTCAATCTCATATTTTTTTGCCATCACTTAGTGAAGTATATTTATAATTTCGAGAGGATCACATGCTTATGATTGACCACAACTAGTCCCGCATTAGCTAACACATGATTTACCAATCAGATGAATCCTAACTCACTATAAATAACCAGAGTTCCTTAGTTATCTTTGTCTTGAAGAATCCCCCCTTCTACCCCTACTCCTCCTCCCTTTTCCTAGATAGGGTGGCACGGCAGCTCAGTGGTTAGCACTGTTGCCTCACAGCAAGAACGTCACTGGTTCAAGTCTTTACTAGGCCAGCCGATGCTTTCTGTGCAGAATTTACATGTTTTTCTCGTGCTAATGTGCACGGGGTTCCCCTGGTTTCCTCCCACAGTTCAAAGACATGCGACATAAGTGAATTGACTGAACCAAATTGGCACTATAGATGAGCTCTTAGTCAGGCGCCTACCTATGCCTTTCAGTCAGCAGTTTATATCTCCATAGCTATCCCTTTAATATGTCTTAGGTCCTAAATAAACCAGGGGAGTTCTCGAGACCTACCTGAGCTCAAGCTCCCCTCTCGCCCTTCAAACGGATGGGAGCCCACTTCTGAGCTCAGGGCTCTCTCACGGGATAGCATGCCAAACACGCTTTATTACCAATCATCCGCTAAGTGTGAACTCTTGAAGCTATAGTAAAGCACACACTGTTAATGATTTTTGTAAATGACATCGTATTTACCTGTAATATGAACTGCATTATACTGTAGGACAGTTAAGCAGTATGTTACTGTATTTTAAAGTTGCATTGTGAAAGTGACTGTTACAGTAAATATAATCAAATCAAATCAAATCACTTTTATTGTCACATCATCAGCAGCACGTGTGCTATGATGAGTGAAAAGCTTAGGTGCTGGCTCCAGACAGTGCAAAATACAGACAGTGTAAATACAACGACAGTGCAAAATACAGACAGTGCAAAATACAGACAGTGCAATATACAGACAGTGCAAAAATACAGACAGTGCAAAAATACAGACAGTGCAAAATACAGACAGTGCAAAAATACAGACAGTGCAAAAATACAGACAGTGCAAAATACAGACAGTGCAAAAATACAGACAGTGCAAAAATACAGACAGTGCAAAAATACAGACAGTGCAGGATACAGACAGTGCAGTATACAACAACATACTCACAAAAAAACAAGACAATGTAAAATTGGCAATGTTGACAGCGATACGTAGGCAGTATTGTTTTAAGTATGGATTTGTTAAAGTGCAGTGCATGCTACATCTTGACGGTGTGCAGTGCGGGGTATGGAAGAGTTTGTGTGGGGTGTGTTAAGTGTTCATCAGCCTGATAGTCTGAGGGAAGAAACTTTCCTTCAGTCGGCTGGTGCGTGACCGGATGCTGCGGAACCTTCTGCCTGAGGGTAGCAGAGAGAAAAGTCTATGGCTTGGGTGGCTGGAGTCGCTGATGATTCTCTTGGCTTTCCTCATGCACCTCCTGGTATAGATGTCCTGGAGGGAGGGAAGCTCACCTCCTACTACACGTCCAGCAGTTCGCACGATCCTTTGTAGACCTTTGCGATTGCTGCTGGTGCTGCTTCCGTACCAGGTGGTGATGCAGCCAGTGAGGATGCTCTCCACAGTGCAGGTGTAGAACGAGCGGAGGATGTGGGGGCTCATTCCAAACCTCCTGAGACGCCTGAGGAAGAAGAGACGTTGTTGTGCCTTCCTCAGCACTGCGTCTGTGTGGGCAGTCCATGTCAGATCCTCAGCGATGTGTACTCCAAGAAACTTGAAAGTGCTGACTCTCTCCACTGGTGTCCCGTTGATGGTGATGGGAGTGTGTTCTCTCTTCTCTCTCCTGAAATCCACCACCAGCTCCTTGGTTTTGCTGATGTTGAGTGAGAGGTGGTTTTCCTGACACCACTGTGTCAGAGCGTGCACCTCCTCTCTGTAGGCCGTCTCATCATTATCGGTGATTAGGCCCACCACCGCTGTGTCATCAGCAAATTTAACGATGACATTGGAGCTGTGTTTGGATGTACAGTCATGTGTGTACAGGGAGTACAGGAGTGGGCTGAGAACACAGCCCTGTGGAGCACCAGTGTTGAGGATCAGTGTGGATGAGGTGATGTTGTTCATTCTGACCACCTGGCGTCTGCTTGACAGGAAGTCCAGGATCCAGTTGCACAGAGAGCTGTGTAGGCCCAGAGCCTGGAGCTTCACCACCAGCTTGGCAGGCACTATGGTGTTGAATGCTGAGCTGTAGTCCACAAACAGCATTCTCACATATGTGTTTTTGTTTTCCAGGTGAGACAGAGCAGTGTGCAAGGTGAAAGCAATAGCATCATCTGTGGAGCGGTTGTTTCTGTATGCAAATTGCAGAGGGTCAGTGTTAGCGGGCAGTACAGAGCAGATGTGGTTTTTAATCAGCTTCTCAAAGCACTTGCTGAAGATGGGTGTCAGTGCAACCGGACGCCAGTCATTCAAGCATGTGGTTTTAGCTGATTTCGGTATTGGCACAATAGTAGCTGTCTTAAAGCATGTAGGAACCACAGACCGAGAGAGCGAGAGGTTAAAGATGTCCGTGAAAACCCCCGCTAGCTGGTGTGCGCATGCTTTAAGTACGCGTCCAGGGATGCCATCTGGGCCCGTAGCTTTTCGGATGTTCACGCGACGGAAAGATCTCGTTACATCCGCTACAGAAACGGAGAGTGTGCTGGCGGTTTCTGTGTCGGCCGCGGGAGCGCGCTGTGTGTGTGCGCTGTCCTGGGCTTCAGAGCGGGCGCGTTGTGTATGTGCACTATCCTGGGCTTCAGAGCGGGCGCGCTGTGTATGTGCGCTGTCCTGGGCTTCAAAGCGGGCGTAGAACGAGTTGAGTTCGTCCGGGAGAGACGCAGCAATGTTCACAGTGGCGGATTGTAATACATGATATTGTAATTACATATACAGCAACATAAACGGCGCTGTACTTGTAAATACAGTATTTTTGTTGTAATTGATTTACAGTAATTTACTGCTACGAAAACCTTGTAATAAACTGCCGGTATATTTTCTGTTATTTTACAGACTTGTTTTTCTATATATTACTTCTTATACATTATATTATTTCAAACTATAAAATTGTATTACTTAAGAGTTTTTGTCATGTTTCTAATCAAAATATCTAAACATTCTTAAATCATAAGCATAGTAAAAATGGATTTGCTTCAGAAAAAACAAGTCAATATTAAAGTTTTTTTTCCTAAAACAAGCAAAATAAACTGCTAGTGAAGTAAGCCAATTAACTTGTTGTTAGATTATTTTACTTATACCCCTCTATCAGATTATATTGTTCTATTAATTATTAAATTAAGAAACTCACTTAATTTTGGCTTGTTCTTTTCTAATAACAAGACCATTTTTTTTTGTCTAGAAAATGCTTCTTGGTTTGAGAATTTTTTAGGTATTTGGACTAGAAATAGGGATGCGCCGATACCGATGCCAGTATCGGGTCGATACGTGGTTAAAATACTCGTACTCGTATCGTACATGAAAGGGCGATACCATGCACCGGTACCACTGAACAGTAATTCACTACATGGATGTTATTTGTTGTCCTACCTGACTTAATTAACGTATTATATATTAATAGCTTAGTCCTTATAAACAATCCGTTTATAAAATACATTATTAACGAATCTATAGGCTACTGAAGAATAAACCTTGCATAATGATCACAGCTAAACAAGATAGCACTCATTTTATATATAAACTATAAATTAAAGAAAAGAAAGAATCGCACAGAACAGGGTTTTATGCGTCACCAATTTGCAATTCCAAGAGTATGACTCCATAAGGTAACGTACACTGCACACACTTTGTGTAATGTGTGAAGTCGTGGACGCATGTCAGCGCAAGGATAACTCATCATTTAAATGTCTTAATCGTTAATAGACAAGGTCTGGATTCACAGGGTTATCAACAATGTGGATATTTTTGGCTTGGAACAGCCTTCTGTTAAAGATTTTTGTGAGCTTTTTGTGTGGGATGAATCCTTGCTGCAGGCAAAAAAAAAAACCCAAACAAATAAACTTCATTGAAACCAAATCTATGAAGGATCGATATCGGTACTCGGTATCGGAGAGTACACAAATTAAAATACTTGTACTCGTATCGGTTTGTAAAAAAGTTGTATCGGTGCATCCATAACTAGAAACAAGACAAAACTTATTTATTTATTTATTTATTTATTTTTGCAGTGTGATTATCACACTTTTAATTTATACACTATATTAATTTTCTTAGTCCCAGCTTAGTCCCTTTATTAATCTGTGGTCACCACAGCGGAATGAACTGCCAACTTATCTATCACATGTTTTAGGCAGCAGATGGCCTTCCAGCCGCAACCCATCACTCATTCACACACAAACACTACAGACAATTTAGCCTACCCAATTCACCTGTACTGCATGTCTTTGGACTGTGGGGGAAACCGGAACACCCAGAAGAAACCCACGCGAACGCAGGGAGAACATGCAAACTCCACACAGAAACACCAACTGACCCAGCCAAGGCTCAAACCAGTGACCTTCTTGCTGTGAGGCAACAGCACTACCTACTGCACCACTGTGTCACCTATTCACACTATATTAGTATTGGATATTTATAGTTTATTGCTGAGCTGAGACAAGGATAAAATAATCAAATCATAAATTTTATAAACCATTTTGAGAAATGTAAACAATAACAATAGTCCTGAAATATTTCCTGTTTTACACTTTTAATTTCCATAGCTTCTGAGAATCCTAAAAGCTCTACTTATTGATAAATATTGTTATGACGGCTGTTTTAACATTACTATATGATTGAATTGCCTCTTGTAACAGTTATGAAATAGTTTGGTAACAAGCAGGAAATGTTCATGGGCCAATGACATGACCACATTGAAATGGTCTATAAAGAAGCAAAAGTAAAAGACAATGAACAAGCAAATCAAACAAATTAGATTTAATACAAATCCACATGTAGAATGAAAAAATAAGCTTCAAAAAGTGCTCGTGTCTGAAATATACTGCTTTTATTCAAAATCCTTACATTACAGAGTGATAATTAGTCAAAGATTCTGTTTGATATCACATGCTTTCTTTTTTTTACACAGAACCGCCTCGCATCTCACTTTCTGAGGAGAAGCTGACATTTCCGAATAGGACACCTCAGAGACTTAGCTGCCATTGCTATCGCTACTACCCTCTGGATGTGCAGGTCAGCTACTTTTCACTGCAGACTACATATCAAATCAACCTGACAAGTCCAAAACCATATTGCAGACTTGTTGAGTTTGTTTGTCGCTGGGCTTTAGTTTTGTATCCTGACTTGTGTGTGCTGCTGTCCTGCAGGTGGAGTGGTTTTCTCAGGCTCCGTCTACAGAAGAGTCTGTCTCATTGTCTAAAGAATCCTCACTCTCCAGTCATCGGCAGCACAGTGATGGAACATTTTCTGTCTCTTCTCACCTCACCCTGTGGCCAGACAAACACCCGCCGGGGACGGTTGTCACCTGTAGGGTCTCACATCCCACCCTAGAAACTCCAACTGATGCCACCATTACTGTGGAAGAACCTGAGCCAGGTAGGAGGTATTTTTAGTCTTTGGCTCATTTGGTCTTGGCTCACTTTTTTAAAATTGAACAGTAAGTTCAGATCCCTGAAACAGTAGTTTATTTTTTTTAGAACTGAAATGAAATACATGTGTTTTGGCACATATGCGCAAAAGAGTTAGCACAACTCTCAACAATTACTGACCACACAAAACTAAAAGCTTGTGGTTCATGGAGAAATGTTAATATCCTCCAAACATTCTTTCATTGTGTGAGCCATCACATGCAAAGTGGTCTGTTCATCTCTCAAAATCTGTCTAGCATGCATGTATACACAAGAACATCTACAGTATATGAAATGGAAAGTAATGTCTGCTAAATTGACAATGCGCCAACTTAGAATTATAAGGTTCAATCTGACATTTTTGTCAAAATTGAGTTATTGACATATTCTTATTAAATGGCAATTTGTTTACATTATGGGATGTTTTTTTATAAGTTGTTTTAAGACTTTTTATTATTTAAAAACAAGTGTTACACACATACTGTTTGCTATGGAATGCAAAAACTTTGAAGCTCAATATCTCAAAATCATTAAGAACGTAGATAGAACCATATAATTCCAAGGTAACGGTTTATTATTCACATATTCATGTTATTCACATATTCATATGGCAACTTATTTACAATATGTGATGTTTCTGTAAAAGTTGTCGACATTTTAAGACTTTTTATTTAAAAAACAAAAAAGGCTTTAGCCCCAAAGTTAAACTTTAGCTTGGCTCTATAAGGTTCTTTCTGTGAGCCAATCAGCATTTTGAATGCACTCACGAGGACCAATCAGGAACAGCTTTCTTTATCCTTCCACCGGACTGCTAAGTTGTTAAAAAAAAATTATATATGACATGTGAAATATATTATTCTTTGTGTTTAAATAGTCAGTGAAATATGTTCCAGTGTTTATTAAACTTTGTTAAACAACTCATTTGCTCATTATCTGTTTTCTTTTAAAGTTTTTAAATTTGATATTAAGCCTTGAAGGGCAAAAAAATAATTTCATTCATGAGGTCTTAATTACAACAATAAATATTGCCATATTAATTACATAAAATGAACATCTGCACTGGATTAAATATTCAGCACAGCCTTTTATGCTTAATTTAAACAAGAAATAAATATTTATCCTAAAACATTAATTACATTAAAAACATTCTCTTAAATTTGCAAATTGGAGTAAAAAAAACAGGGCAAATGCAGATGGAACCTTCTAATTCTAAAAAGTCATTTTCCGCGTAGAATTATAAGGTTGTATCTGGCAGATCATTCATTGAAGCATTACTTTTCAACAAATACAATCAGTCTGCTTATTAATTTAATTTAAAAAATAAGAATTGTTGTTGTAACAATGTGTTGATGCTTGAGAAAGTTACATTTTTGCTTTCTATAACATTTATTTCATGTTATTTCATATTTATTTCATAAATATTTTTCTTGTTCAAATTAAGCATACAAGGCTGTGCTGAATATTTGGTCCAGTGCAGCTGTATATATATATATACATTAGCACCTGTGTAGTAATAACTGTTCTCAGCAAATCTTGTCATGGTGAGAAAACTTCTATGAATTGTAATAGGTGTGGCTCACACAATGACAAAAACACTTTGGCAACATGTTTCTGGCATTGGTTTATTTCCTTACTCATTAACTAACTTTTGAAACATTTTGTTCTGTGCCTGATTTTTATAAACAAAGCCACTATGTAAAGACTTGCTGTGTAAGTGTAGTTTCACAGCTAACAGCTGAACAACGATCAGTCTTACTTTTCAGATTCAAATTAACCCACTATCCATTTTTGTTAAATGAAGTTTAATAAAGTTTTTTTTTTTTCTATTTATTATATTATAAATGTATTATATATATATATATATATATATATATATATATATATATATATATATATATATATATATATATATATATATATATATATATATATATATATATATATATATATATATATATGTATTAAGTTGTGAAGACTGAACTTGCAGTTTAAAGAATGTTAAGCCTGTTTCCAACAATGTGCCAAAGCCACTGAGGGAAAAACTATGTCACCAATGATATTTTCACAAATAGTAATAGCAAAAGTGCTTTGATAACTGTAAATTTGATGATGGCTTAATTTAGAAATCCATGAAACCTTTTCAAATAAATGCTGATCAACCTTTTCAATTCAACAGATACAGTTTTCTGGACAATAAGCTTGATGTTGCTGATATCAGTGGTGTTTTTGTATCAAGCGTTTAAAGGTGGAGGTGAGTTGTTTTTTTACACACAAACACATATTTCATTTATAAACGCATTCAGTGGATAAATGATCATGTACAGCTATACAAAGTTTAAATAATATTCAGTATATAATTATAAATAATACTTTTAAAAAGTTTGAGGTCAATAATTTTTGGAAAGAAATGAATATGTTTGTTTAGCAAGTAAATTAATCAAAAGTCACAGTAAATTAAATTCAATTCACCTTTATTTGTATAGCGCTTATACAATGTAGAGGCTTTTACATGATGAAAAGACTTTATGTTTATGAATAAATCCTGAAAAAGGATAATAAAATAATAACTAGAAATGTTCCTTAAACACTGAATCATTGATTTCTAGGGCATAATGTGACTGAAGACTGAACTAAAAATTCAGTTTGTCACCACAAAAATAAAAGACTTTTTTTTAAATACATCAATATTACTTTACTTTTTATTATTTTATTTATTTATTATTAACTTATAAAATTACTTTAAATTGTTATATTTAGCAAAATGACTGTTTGAAAAAATTATAATGTAGTCTTGGTGAGTGAAAGTGGTAACAATCACAATAGTTATCATAATAAGCATACTGACCCCTGACTTTTTCATGGTAGTGTTTAAAGCAATTCATCTGAGTCATGTAGCCACACTTAGATAAGGTCTTAAATGTATTTATGGATTTCTTTTGTTTATTATTTCAGTGTTTTAAGAGAACAGCAGCAGCAACCTACTGAATGAGATCTTGGAAGGAACCATTTTTCGTTATTTTCATTTGTATTTTTCTTCATCTGTCTTAACAATGGATTTATTTCCCTCAGTCATGGCACATTTGTTTAAGTTTTAGGTTTTCTGTGTGGCTTATTCCTTAAAAGTAAAACAACAACAAAACAAAAGATGATTTTTGATTGTGGTATAATGTATATGTATTGTACATTTTTGCTTTAGTGAAAGAAATAAAAAGAGAAACAGAGAAACTTTTGTTGAAGGTTTTATTCAGTGGCATATAAGCATGCGGTTTATGCCATTCAAATCTTACAGTGGCTGATTTTACCCCTCTGTTAGCCTAGACGCTCTTTCATTCATTCAGATTTAGCACATAATAAATAAAACATCATGTTTACTTTGCCTTTGTTAACCTTACACAACAAGAATAGACATATAGAAGTTCTCCAACAACAAAACAAAATAACAAGTCTGTGCTGTGAACCAACAGTTGTAAGGAATGTGAAAACCAAGTTACATATTGCATGGCAGTATAGACTTTTGTGTATGCGTTTCTGCATTGATTATCTGATCATTTGTGTACGTTTCAGTACATTTTGGCAGGACTGTAGCATTCATGTCTTGTTCCCAGATTAGGTGTTTTCACAGAATAGGTAATTGAGGTTTATTTTGTTCTCAACAGGCAGTTAATAGTAATAAATCAACAAGTCTAACAGCGGGATTGTTCCGCCATGCATCAAATTAACTTCAAACACCTTAAGCCTTCTATTGTACCATTCAGATAGCTCTTTAATTTAATAAGGTTTGCCTTTGGTTCCCCAAATAACCTTTTAGCAAAAAAAGTTTTACAAAGTGTGAAAAACTATTTTATATTCAAAACAACCATTTTTCACTGTAAACTTTTTTCGTTCTTTTTTTTTACGTGTTTTTTTTTGTTTGTTCATGGTGGTTAAAGGATTTTAATGGAACCATTAATGTCAATAAACACTCTTAAAAATAAAGGTTTCTAAAGGGACATAACTTTTCTTGGAAGAAACTAATAACAATTCTTCAAAGAAGCACTTTTATTTCTAAATGACTAAGATCTAAAGATTCCTTTTCCACTATCAATAACTTTTCTTTTTTTTTTTTAAATGGAGAGGATCTTTGAAGGTTAAAGGTTTCTCATGGAAACTATTAATAACAAAACAATAATCCCAATGCAACGGAAATAATCCAAATATCTGTAGGGATATGCCAGTCTAAGTTTGTAAAATGTCAGATTGAAAGGTTTTTTTTTGTTGCTGTCATTTATTCCACACTCTCATATTTTTATAAATGCTCAAATATCTTTTACATACAATACCACTCAAGAGTTTTTTGTTCAAATATTAGCTGAAGGCATATTGGTATTCTCATACAGTCCAAACAGTAGCGAGTACACAATAAATAATTATTTTAGTTGAATTGACTTTTCTAGTCATCTTAACTTACATCAGTCAAACTGACTAAAGAATATTAAGTTAAACTTTGTCTAACTAAAAGCATTTTAGTTGAAACCCGATTAACTGATTAAAATAAAGTAACACAGAAGCATTTGTTGTCATTTCATTTTTTAGAGTACTGATATTTCATATTTTCTCTTGACCTATTAGAAAAACCTAGAGGCTCCAACACACACAAATGAACTAATTTACACTAGTTAACACACGAGCAGCTGTAAAAAAAAAAAACGAAGCCTCTGAACATATATAAGCAGTAGGCACTGACCTATTTTCTGCATCTTAAATCCTTCATGCTACACAAAGCTCTTCTTTTACATACTATTGTGGAATTGACTACATTTTATTAATGAATTTAATTCATTTATTATTGAATTTCTAAAATTTTTGTTTTAATGTATGTGTCATTCTATATATAAATGCATTTTTAACAATAATTTATTTTGTTTTAGCTATAGCTAAAACAACAATGGTCACTTAATTATTAAATGTAATAATTAATAATAGCTGCATTTATTTGATAATAAATACATTCGTTTTTTTTTTTTCAATGGTTTTGCTACAAATTTCAGAATCCTGATGTCAATGTTCAAAACTCTGAACACAAAATTCACAACCATTGCCAAAATTGCACATTTTTGCAAAACTCTTAACTTTTTTTTTTAAATGCTTGGATACAATACACTAAAGTCAAAGATAAAACCCCCTTTTCAATATAACACAATTGAATTAAATTGATACCATTTGAAAATGCAACTCAAACATTACATTTGAAATAACGTGCATTTATTTAATTAACACGATGTAACTATCAACTGATACAAGTGCTCAAAATAATAAAAAAAAGCTGTTGCATTACTCTTAATGCATGAAAACTGATGTACAATATTACATATTTAGATGATGAAGAAGACGACCCAACTGGACAACATTATCTATGGATTTCATCCTTATTCCACATATATGGGTTCCATGTATCACATTTACAATGTTTTACAGGCATGCAGAGTTTTGAGCACTGAGAGTCTGTGTTAAACGTGGTGACTGTTTTAAATTTGGTGTCTAGAGTTTTGAAAACTGACATCAGGGTTCTGAAATTTGTAGCAAAGCAATTGAAAAAAATAATAATAATAGAGTTTTCATTTTTAAATGCTAATATTGTGAAACACTTTTAAAAATTCAAATGAAAAGTGTTTGGTTTCAAGATTGTTTTTTTAAGCTGTTAGTATTGTTTAACAAATATTGTGTAACATTTCATTGATGAATTTTACTATAATCTGACATATTACAGAGACATTACTATAATCTGCTTCATAGTTTTGTGAAAAATAATAGTAAGTGATCGATTTGAATGTAACTTCAAAATGTTTTTTTAAATCTGTATGAAATCAAAGTTTGCCATTTTTATTTAGCAGTTTTACATCTTCAGTCATAATATTTTTAACAATTAGTTTGCTATAAGTGAATGATGCACAAAAAAGAAAGCCTTACTTAATGTTCCGTTACTCCAGTACTCCATTACTCCAGTCTGCTTCATAGTTTTGTGAAAATTAAAGAAAATATATGATAAATTTGAATTGAACACATATATATATATATATATATATATATATATATATATATATATATATGTGTGTATATATATATATATATATATATATATATATATATATATATATATATATATATATACACACACACACACAGTTGAAGTCAGAATTATTAGGCCCCTTTTGAATTCTATTTTTAATATTTCCCACATTATGTTAAACAGCTCAAGGAAATTTTCACAGTATGTCTGATAATATTTTTTCCTCCAGAGATAGTCTTATTTGTTTTATTTTGGCTAGAATAAAAGCAGTTTATAATTTTTTAAAAGCCATTTTAAGGGCAAAATTATTAGCTCATTTAAGCTATATTTTTTCGATAGTCTACAGAACAAACCATCGTTATACAATGTACTTGCCTAATTACCCTAACCTGCCTAGTTAACCTAATTAACCTACTTAAGGCTTTAAATGTCACTTTAAGCTGTATAGAAGTGTCTTGAAAAATATCTAGTCAAATATTATTTACTGTCATCATGGCAAAGATAAAATAAATCAGTTATTAGAGATGAGTTATTAAAATGATTATGTTTAGAAATGTGCTGAAAAAAACTTCTCTCTGTTAAACAGAAATTGGGGAAAAAATAAACAAGGGGGTTAATAATTCAGGGGGGCTAATAATTCTGACTTCAACTATATATATATATATATCATTAACATTTCTAAACGCAATACTCTCACATTTGATTAATTAAAAGCTGTTTTCGTTGTTTAAGTGAATGCTGCCTTTGACTGGTATTGTATGCTTCTCTAAAGAAAATGTTCTCATTTTTTTTCTTGGCCTCTCCCACTTATTCTTAGTCTGTTTTTCTTACTCTCTCGCTCGCTCTGTGCATTCGTGTATGAACATCTGCATGTGAATAATGCAGGAGATTCTGAGAGGGAGGGCAGCTGTAGATAGAGAGCTTGTGAAGTGTGCTCATTCTGGATATCGGCATTCTACTGTGCAAAATGACTAAATGAGAGAGACTGAGATTGAAGAGAGGAGGATCTGGGAACTACTGGAGGTGGAGCACACGACTGTTCACTCGTCATCCGTTCAAGAGAAGAAATACACTAGACGTGGGAAGATAAAGTAAAAGGTGGTCAACACCCACCAGCAAAACATCTATTGTCAGTTCAGTTTTATTTCACCTCATAACACACTGCCACCACACCTGTCCTTAATGTATAATTCACTATAATGTGTGTGTTTGTGAATTATTGAGTGTTTGCAGAGCTCGTCAGTAATAGCATATAAATACAGAAATATAATACATAGTTAAAGAATGGTCACACTTTATTTTCGCAGATCATGCTATTAACAACCCTTAACTAAGACTTTGAGCTCAGTAAACCACTAGTTAGCTGTTTATTAGTAGAAAGTAAGGTAATAGTTGGGTTTAGGTATTGGGTATGATTATGAATGTAAAACAAGATCATACTTTATTAGTGCTAATAAACAGTAATATTTTAATAATAGGCAGGTAATAAGCCAGTAGTGAATGGTGGGAATTGTTACTTCAACTAAAGAGTTACCGCATTAAAAATGTAAAAACGTGTTATCTTAAGTCACAATTCACACTATTAACAAACCAATAACTGGGAATTTTAACTCAATAAATGACTAATTAGTTGATCATTAATAGTAAGTTAGATAGTATTTGGTTTAGTTTTGGGCTAGGATTAGGGATTAAGGATAAGATCATACTTTATAACTATCATAATTTATAACTAATTCTGACTGTGCCTCACACAGGTGAGTGGGCTTAATAAACCACCTGCAGAAAACACACAACACTTTCTCACCATCACTCCATATCTAAAAAAAAACATTGTGAATTTATGAAGTGAGCTTTACACAAGTTGTCTCAATTGTAAGTTGTTTTGAACAAAAGCGTCTGCTAAATGACTAAATGTAATGTAACTGTAACTACTAACAGGGATTTCAAATATGTATTTCAAATACAAAATAGTAATTCGTAATTTGTATTTTATGAGGTTTATGAAAAAGGGTTTATATTTTGTATTAAAATACTTCAGTGTCTTGTATTTTTGTATTATGAATATAATGTAAAATACTTTGTAAGAAGTCTACATAATGACATTATAAAAATTTGGCCTCAGATTGATACTTTCTCAGTTATTTGCCTAGGCTTGAGATCGGAAAAGAAAATTGATTAAGAAGGTGGTCAATGCTTTGAGTTTGGCTGGAAATTATGCAATACACAAAGAAAAAAACAACTGGCAAAAAAAGTCAACAATCATTGAAAATAGTATTCCCCTGACGCTCGTTATTCTGCTTGATGTTGAAAACTGACATTTTCTTATTATATTATTCTGCTTTGTCTGTAGGCATGCAAACACTTGTTTGTAGAGCAAGTAGTTTGACCGCTTTCTGATATTTATCATTCCTAATCATTTTTCCCATACTAACTACTAAATTGGACGTTCTAAAACAATCGCAAAAATGAGCGCATTTCCGCATTGAAGAATACGGTCAATAATGCACAATGTTAGGACCAATATATAATGGCAGTATAGTGTTCATTTGGCATCAGCATCTTTGCTTAAGGACTGAGATTTTATTCCATCTCATTTCTTAAGAACAGGAATATGGAGCCTTCAGCACATAATCATTCTCAGTCTCAGTGCTGCAGGTGGAAATGCAGAAGAACTTATAAAACACCTAAAGACTGTGTACTGGTGTTCACTAAGGGGGTAAACTGAGACTCCTGTTACACAGCAGCAGCAGCAGGATACATATGAAGAGTTTATTTGCAAAAACTGATAACTCCATAGATATTATGATTTATGTTCAATATGCATTGAAGAGTACAAATGCAAAAAACATGATTTATGGAAATGACTAAAACTGGAGATTTTAGTAGTTTTCAGAAATCATGTTTTTACATAAAGCATTGAAGTATTCAATAGCAAAAAGAAAAACTACATTTATTGAGCAAAATAATAATAATAATAAAAATAACCTCTTCATATATCATCCTTTTAAAAAGACTGTTAGGAGATTGTTGCAGTTTCATTTGCCACGCAATGCATGGAAACACAATGAAGAGATATAGTACTATATTCCAACTCATTATCTGCATTAGATGGTTTTTACAGTGATTAAACAGATCATCTTAGAGACAGGACTTTCTATATAAAATTTGTACAAACTTTAAGCTAAAATGAAAGAGAAAGTCAGTTTAATGCTCAAGGGATTGATCAAATATGCCTGTTGATTGAAGGTTTGCAAAGAAATATCATGCTCCCTTGTAAAAGTATTTAGTAGCATCTTCAAAATACAGTATTTTATTTTGATACATGTTGTGGCTGCTGTATTTTGTAATATAAAATATTTGTAATTTAAAATTTAGATATTTGGTTTTTATTTTAAAATACATTTCTAGTCTGTATTTTTGCCCATCCCTGACTACTACAGTTAACAGTTAATATCTTAATAAGTTTCAGGTAATAGGTCAGTAGTTAATAGCATGAATTGTGACTATAAAAAGTGTGAAGATAGGGCTAATAATAGGTAATTGTGTTGTTATAATAATACAATTGCCTTTGTAAAAAGTAGAACTGACATCTAGTGTAATACATCAATGCTGATAATATGTTGTCAATAGTCCATGCTTCAAATAAACAGCTGACATTATTTGCAACTCACAGAAAATGATTCCAACGAAGAGGACTCCGATGACCCCCATAATAATCATCATCTAAGACAAAAATCAAAATAACACATTACAGCACTGTTCAAGCTTCCACACAGGTTGTCTAAAAAAATCAATTAAGTTAACTTTTAAGTTACAAATTTAAGTGGATTGAACATAAAACAATTAAGTTGTCCCAAAAATATCTCAAGAATTGTGTTGTTTCAGCTCATGATAAGCAGTTTAAACAAGCAGCAAAATTCTTTTTTTTTTCTTTTTTAACATTATTTAGTTATTTATTTTTCCTCGCCACTGGATTGCTTGGATTGGGACTTTCGGAGCTGCGCATCGATGGATTTGCTCTTTGGTGTTTGAACTTTCAGCAGCAAACTCTTAAACCACACTGAATTGAATTAAACTGAACTTCAACTCTGAAAACTGGACTGACACAGTTTCAAATTACTAGAACATCTGTGTGAAGCTGCTTTGACACAATCTCCATTGTAAAAGCGCTATAGAAATAAACATGAATTGAATTGAATTGAATAAACACAAAGATCCTGATTTGACGACTCAGAAGACAAATAGAATTTTTTCAGGGAACAGAAAAAAGGTAATGCTTTACAATAATGATACATTAGTCACTGTATTTACTAATATGAACAAACGACAGAAATAGACATTTATTACAGCATTTATTCATCTTTTTTAATGTTGGTTAATGAAAATAAAGTTGTTTATTGTTAGTTCTTGGTTACTCACAGTGCATTAACTAATGTTATCAAGCACAACTTTAAATATGCACTAGTAAATGATGAACTATATTTAATAAATGCTGTACAAGATTGTTCATGTTAGTGAATACATTAACTGATGTACATTTATTTTAAAGTGTTACCAAAAACATTTTTTTAAGGTGTCCGATCATTCTGAAATCTCTCTGGCAAAAAGAAGAAGCCAAGCTTTTTACTAAATGTAGGCCTGCATGTAAAGTCTGTAAAAACAGAATTCCAGCAACGCAGGATGTGCAGAACTTTTATGAAGATGTGCCTGTGCATAATATCCAAATAATAAATATGTTCTGTCCGAATATTTGTTTGACAGATTACACTGCTTTTTTAATCTTATAGTACATCTTAAAAAAAGAAAAACAACAACAACAAAAGAGTGTTGATCATTAAATACACTCTTATAACACATATATGTTAAAAACACCTCATGCCATATAGTAACAAAAGTAGCAAGCAGTCCAGACAGTATGCAAAGATCTGTACTGATATTTTACATTTCTCTCTATCTATTAGAAAATCCCAGAGGCTCCAACTGACACAACTGAACTAATGAACACTAGCAGCTGTGCTAAACAAAATCACTGAGCATACATGAGCAGTGGGCACTGACCTATTTTCTGCATCTTATATCATTCACGCGATATGAAGCTCGGAGAACATCCATCAGTCATATTTTAGTTTATTCTTATACTGTAGTATTTGTTAATAATGATAAATTATTCAAATAATTTTTGTGTAAATATTAGTCTTAATTTTATTTCGTTTTAGGAATTGCATGTGCTTTTGCCTTATTTTTGTTTTTTTTTATATATGAATTTATATATATATATATATATATATATATATATATATAATATATATATATATATATATATATATATATATATATATATATATATATATATATATAGGTTGACTTGAACTCAAACGTATTCACACACAACAAATAAATAAATAGGTTCAGCATAAATGAGCACACCCCTCACAGATCTCTCTTTTAAATGAATATTTTATATAGGATGCCTTGCAATAATATATGTGTGTCCAGACATTTGATTAGTCCCAAAAGAGGACCAAAATTAATACCTTTGGCAAAAATGTGAATTAATCTGTCAAATCTTAAGATCACAGTCCAAAATGTTGTACAGTTAAAGTCAGAATTATTAGCCCCCCTGAATTATTAGCCCCCTTGTTTATTTTTTTCCCCATTTTATGTTTAACGGAGAGCAGATATTTTCAACACATTTCTGAACATAATAGTTTTAATAACTTATCTCTAATAACTGATTTATTTTATCTTTGCCATAGTGAGAGTAAATAATATTTGACTAAATATTTTTCAAGACACTTCTATACAGCATAAAATGACATTTAAAGGCTTAACTAGGTTAATTAGGTTAACTAGGCAGATTAGGGTAATTAGGCAAGTTATTGTATAATGATGGTTTGTTCTGTAGACTATTGGAAAAAAAAAATAGCCTAAAGGGGCTAATAATTTTGTCCTTAAAATGGTGGTTAATAAATTAAAAACTGCTTTCATTCTAGTCGAAATAAAACAAAAAAGACTTCCTCTAGAAGAAAAAATATTATCAGACATACTGTGAAAATTTCTTTGCTCTGTTAAACATAATTTGGGAAATATTTAAAAAAAGAGAAAAAAAAATCAAAGGGGGGCTAATAATTCTGACTTCAACTATACATCCAAATTAATATGTTGCGGGAAACTATTAAAATAAATTTTAATAGAAAAAAAATCAAGAGAAACAGAAAATATTAAATTTAATGGAAATTTTGTAGTTTGTAATTGTATTAATATACACTCTAAAAATGCAGGGTTAAATCAACCCAATTTTGTGACCTAGCAGTGTCAACCCAGCATTTGGGTTAAAAAACCTACCCAGCATTTTTAGAGTGTATTTTTTGCAATAACTCATTTGAATATAAATGTATTGTCTTTCTATTCCTAAAGATGTGCGGTGACCAAACTTTTATTTAATGTATAGAACTATTTGATAAACCTATTTTGTTTAAATGCCCCAAAAATATTAGCTATATTGACTGAAATTGCTGTGCACTGTATACAATGGACACTTATTTATTCATTTTAACTATTATATTTAAATATTGTGTGCACTGATATTGTGTTGTAGTCTCACCTTACAGTTCTTCCACCAGTACTTGTTCTTGAGTTTGGCAGCACAGCTTTCGAATTGTGAAGCCCCAGCCTGTAGAGCATCTGCCCTGTCGTCCAGCTCTGACAGCTTCTGATCTCTCTCCAGTACTTTATCCACATTCACACGCATGATATCCACCACCTCTCTCACAATCACACAAACACACCGGGCACGAAAGAAGCACACTCAACAGAGTTGCAAAAGCAATGAACTCTCTTTTGGTTAAGCATTGTTTTGTGTTATTTAATACATAAAGGGCCTTAAATACTTGTAAGTAAAAAGTGCAACTGTGTCCCTTTTTGAAACAGCATTTAAACCTTTATTTCTGAGAGTGTATATTCTGTCCTCTGCATGTTTAATGCTCTAATTGTTTTATCCATTAAGTCTGACCATGCAAACGCTCACCTCCTCCACTTGTGCTTGTGTTTGCTGTAATCTGCGGTTGCTGGTGGTGTTTGGAGGGGGAGCAGGAGCACCAGCTCCTCCAGGGCCACCTGGAGCACCTGCCTGATTGGCATCATCTGCAGCAGACCTGAATAAGAATCAGGACACAAATTCTTGAGTGAATTTGCTAAGTGCACTGTAAAAAGTGGTAACCTGAAAGTGTTACTTCAAAGGGCAATTTTACCTGAATAAATCCATAACATTAGTTTTGTTGATAGAAATGTGTGTATTTTGGCTCAGTGATATTAAATATTATTTATGGCTTGAATAAAATTGGATAAAAGTCTGCCTAAAAAGTAAAAAAGTAAAAAAACATACTTGCATTTTGTGTTAATTGTTCTTTTTATCTAAATTACTTGTCAGCAGACATGTTTTCAGTTATACAGTGAATAGCTGTATTTTAAACTGACAAAACATTTATAAAAACAGAAACATTCATAATTATTATTCATAAAATCTATTTAAAAGGATTCCAACGATGTATTGCTTAATATGTATATATAAATTCTATTCTTGTCTATATAACCATGGAGGTTTAGTGGAGCAAAGCTAAGCAATACACCACAAGACAAGCTAAGCTAAAGATACTACAGTGTAAATATAATCCAGTACTACAAATGTGAGATAATTTCGTATGGGAAAGTTGTTGGAAAGTGTTTGCAAATAACTGTACATTTGTATAATAATAATAATAATCATAATCATAATAATAATACACATAAATAATAGAAAAAACAATAATAAAAATACTAACACAGGAGAACACATTTGGAATAAAAATAGTATTTAGTAATAGCCAACATCAAATGGCCTACTTACATATTTCTCTCAGCTGTTTCGGAGTGTCTCACTAAAGAAGAGTCGAAATACGGTAAAATGCAAACTAAACCAGTGACGTACAGGCAGAAACAGTCGGAGACGAGTGACTGAAAAACACAGTTAAAGCGAGCTGCTGCTTGTGCGGGATCCCCATCAGTGCATGTGGCGCATTGTCGCAGCGCGCGCCGGACAGTGAGAGCGGTCGCGTGCTCGGACGCACGAGCGCATGTATTATTGTTGAATTCAGCCTCAAGCAAACTCCACTAAAGGATTTTTCTTCTTAAAAATGAGCAAAAAAAAATTGTTAAACGTTTAAAAAATGAATGCAAATTAGAAAACCATCACTGTGTAGCCTACTTCAAACATCCGTTGGCCAGGCTGTTCTGCTCTTGGATGTATTGGTTTGTAGATTAGTGCAGTAGATGCACTCCTGCACTGCGTCGCTTCTGTAGCTGAACTCATGAGGATGATGATGATGACGATGATGCGCAGCATGTTTCCACAGCCCCATCCTCTCTCTCTCACTCTCTCTGTACTGCGGCACATTAGTGAATTTAGAGTGCTGAGTCGGCTTTTCTTTCCAAAGGGACTTTCCTTCTCAGTGAAAATGGTTCATACATATAATTAACATTCTAGGGCAGTATTTTCACGAATTTTGCCGCATAATATTTTAACAACGAGCCGAAGCTAATCTGAAATTGGACCTATTACGCAAAAAATCACTTGTTATTTGAGCAGTTGTGTGGCAACAGCGTGTGAATATAGCCTGCCTTTAATGGTAAAAATGAATAATGTCAACGATTAAGAAGATTATAAAGGTGGAGTTTTAGGATGCACACATGAATACTGTAGTTTCTATAGGCTTCCTTCCTCTGAGACACTTCTTTTGACAGTTCGTTTTTTTGAGCTCTGGTTTTTGTTTAACAGAAGAAATTTAAAACATCATAGCTGTGGATGCTGGTCCTCCTTTAAACTAATCAATTGGGGTAAAGTTAACTACGGGCTTTTCTCAACTTTTACATAGTAATGCATGGTGTCTTTTTTGAACAGCAAAAAAAGTCTAATAATAAAATATCTATTTAACGCCAGTTATTAATGGGGCTTTAACTTAAAAAAAAAAACTTTATTTTATTAACTATAGTACAGATTTGTTTCTATTCAGGATCTTTATTTCTGCTTTCACAGTTGTCAGTACTCTGTGTTTATCTGAAAGAAGAAAAGCATGTACATATACACTACCTGACTAAAGTCTTGTCGTCGATCCCAGTTGTAAGAGCAACAAATAATAACTTGACTTCTAGTTGATTATTTGGAAAAGTGGCAGAAGGTAGATTTTTCTGATGAATCATATGTTGAACTTCATCCTAATCATCACAAATACAGCCGAAGACTTATTGGAATCCGCATAGATCCAAGATTCTCACAGAAATCAGTCAATTTTGGTGAAGGAAAAGATCATAATTTGGGATTACATTTAGTATGGGGGCATGCGACAGATCTGCAGAGTGGATGGCAACAGCCTGAGGTATCAAGACAATTGTACTGCGCATTACATTACAAACCACAGGAGAGGGCAAATTCTTCAGCAGGATAGTGCTCCTTCTCATACTTTAGCCTCCACATCAAAGTTCCTGAAAGCAAAGAAGGTCAAGGTGCTCCAGGAATGGCCAGCCCACTCACCAGACATGAACATTATTGAGCATGTCTGGGGTAAGATGGAGGCGGCATTGAAGATGAATTCAAAAAATCTTGATGAACTCTGGGAGTCCTGCAAGAACGCTTTCTTTGTCATTCCAGATGACTTTATTAATACGTTATTTGAGTCATTGCAGAGATGTATGACGCAGTCGTCCAAACTCATGGGAGTCTTACACAATATTCATTCTTTTTCCACTGCACCATGACTTTATATTCTATACTGTTCATTATTTCTGATAAGTGACAAGGCTTTTGTCAAGGCAAAGTCAAACCTTATGTCTTAATTAAATAATTAATTGAATTTTTGCCTTTGCCTTTCATATACGCCATTTTGGATACCAAATGATCAACTAGAAGTCATGTTTTTATTTTTTGTTCCTAAAACTTGGATGGGCGACAAGACTTTTGTCAGGTAGTGTAATCTGAAAATCATATTTACCACATTTATAAAAAAAAAAAAAAAAAAAAAAAAAAAAATCAAGGTCCCACAACTCCAGTGATGTTTATAAACTTCAGTAAAAAAAAAAGAATAAATAACCACCTCTTTTTTTAGATACCCTCAACCATAGCAAAGCCCTTTATTACAAAAGGAACTGAAAACAGTGATACAAAATTGACAAAGAAACTTTTACAAGATGTCAACCAAAAACAGAAATTAAAGAGAAATTATAGTTGGGTCACTTAAAATAACCCATCTAATGAAGAAACACTGAAGAGAGCACTACTATTTTAAGTAGTGTCACATGTTTTTTTTCTGCTCCACCAAATATGTTACAGATCAGATGCTACTTAGATGAAACTTAAGAGAGACAAATGAAAATGCTTATTCATCATTACAGTTAAGTGTTTATGGATACTCGTTTTCTTTCTGAAGTATTTGTTATTAGTCTGTTCTGTTGTTCCTCTCTCTAACATCTTCTTCTATTTCTTCTCATCCTCTTTCTTGCCCTCAGGTGGTTTAGTTCTGTTCTGAGACGCCAGTGAGCCCATGGCATTACGAATGGCTTCGTTATTGGGGTCGACACCTGGAAGGTTCTCAAGCACACTCTGCAAAAACTCTGGATCCTGCATCACATCGTAATCCTCCTCATCCTCCTACAGACCACAAAACAAACATCAAACAATTTTATACCTTTAACCTAAGCTTTGTGTGATTCTAAATTTACAAAAAGATTTTTAAATAGCTACGTTTCCATCCACCTACTTTATGAGCATTTCGGATATGCGCATAAAAAAAACGGTTGATGGAAACGCCAAGATGTGCATAGATTTTGAAAATGCGCATAATAAACATATGCGCATAACTGAGTAGGATAAACTTTTTATTCTGTAAGAAAAGATGCGCATAAACTGCAATGGAAACACTTTTAACGCACAAATTCCAGTACGCGCATTAAAAAAGGTCATGTGATTTTGTTATAAGAGATCATGTGATGATAAAAATGTGTGTGAATAGACAAACCAGCACATTGTAAAACATCTGAAATGTTGTTTTGGTCATTCTAAAACGCCTTACCGTTTAAGTATTAGTGTTATTATATTATTAATGACTTCCAGAATCAAGAGCGTCTGTGCTCCGCGTCTCACGCCTTCAAACGCCACAGCGCATTCACTGCGTGTCAGGATTGCCTTCTGAGGCGCAAGTTATTTATTCAATGAACAAAAGATGCTGCTTCTCATTCCACAGCAAATTCAGTTTTTACTGTTGATGTTTAGCGGCAGATAATCAGGAAGTGACGATTTTGTTCTCTTTGATTCGTTAGATGGAAACGCTGCTTTATTCGCACGTCTTTCATGCGATAATCCAGTTTTGCGCATAAAGTTAATTCGCATTTTTGGATGGAAACATAGCTAACGATGGTAAAAAGATGCCTGAAATATTCCCTTTGGCTTTAGTTTTTTAAAAAGAGAAATGATTTTTCACTGATGTTAACTCTTTCTCTTCTGTTTTGACAGTTCCATTTCTTCCCCATTCTGATTTTCAATTTGAGCTTTGAAGTAATATATGCTATAATTATAGCATATATTATTTCAAAGCTCAAATTGAAAATCAGAATGGGGAAGAAATGGAACTGTCAAAACAGAATATGTACATGTACATGTACATTTGTATATGTACATACAAAGTCAATATTTAAATTGATATAATATCCCTGACCTTTAGTATTTACAAAATAAAATAAATTATTTAAATATAAAGCACAGGGAGGCTATCATGCCATTTGCAATACATCATGGGAATTACAAGCATCTCTAATAGGTATAAACTTTTTTTGAAGAATCATGGGTCCTGCATTTCCCCAACAGGAGAGAGAAAATGTATTGCTGTATCAACTTCAATGACTATTTAAGAGAAATATTTAAAAATATATATGTATATATAGACATATTTCATGGCTAAACAGTTCCATAACAATAAAAAACTAATAACAATAAATAATACACAAGATTAAATATTATATTATTTTTTTATTTACTTTCGATAAAAATGCTACAATTCTTTAACAGGGTTTCACCAAATTAAATTTAAGACTTTT
Organism: Danio kyathit; assembly: GCA_903798195.1. Taxonomy (NCBI): domain Eukaryota; kingdom Metazoa; phylum Chordata; class Actinopteri; order Cypriniformes; family Danionidae; genus Danio; species Danio kyathit. The sequence goes on along the minus strand of LR812534.1, from coordinate 17,187,376 downwards.
TAAGACCATTATGAATGAAATTTTAGACGTATACAGGTCTAAATGCTAAGGATTTTTTTTTTTATATCCCAGTTGGAAAAGATTTTCACTTGCCCGATTAAAAATTACTAATCTTTAATACATTTAATAATACAATAATAATAATTTTGTTTGTATATTTATTTATTAATTTTCAAATATATCCATTAACAAATCCTATAACCCTTACCAAGAATAGAACAAAACATAGCTGTCAATCACCTCAGTCTACAATAATAATAATTTAATAATAAAAAACATAGGTCAGGTCAGTATCCTCAGCAGTAAATAAATGGAGAACTTTTAAGCAAATGTTACTGTAAGAAAAGTAATTAAATGCCATTTTTAAATAAAAAGATTTACTGAGATGGATTGTTTGTGATTGTATGGGTGTTAATGGCCAGATTGGGTAGCTATACATAAACAAAGGAAAATTACCCTTTAAAAAAAGATTTAACAACTCACAACACAACATTTCAGTAGATTTAAGAATTTAAGGCCTAAAATTTTGCTTTTGAAATTTAAGAAATTTTAAGACCCCGCGGATCCCTTGTTTAAAGAAAAAAAAAAGAAAAAAAGTGTGCCTCCAAATAAAAAAAGCATTGTCTGATAATACTATAAACGGCCTTTAAGAGGTTAGTTCACCCAAAAATTTTAATTATGTTCTTAACTACTCCAACTAGTGTCGTTAAAATCCTCTGAGACCTTCATTCATCAAAAAACAAATGTCTTTGTTTGCCAATTTCGTCTCTTCAACGTCAGGTCACACAGTTTTTACAGATCTTTTGGCACACTAAATTGCTCTTGGAGTTTGAATGGTTATAGCTGAACAACTGAAGTCATGTTTTGCCTAAGTTTTTGGATCCTTTTCTGGACTTTCGTTGCGGTCTGTCTATGGCGGGCGACATGAGGGTGAATTTTCATTTTTTGGTGAACTAACCCTTAAAGCAAACGTTTATGAGTGTTTTTACACTACAAATACCACAGCCATATTACTCTGTAGCCCAAGACCGGTTACTCACTGAAGCTAAGCAAGGCTGAGCCTGGTCAGTACCTAAATAGGAGACCACATGGGAAAAACTAGGTTGCTGTTGGAAGGGGTGTTAATGATGCCAGCTAGAGGTGCTCAACCTGTGGTCTGTGTGAGTCCTAATGCCCATTAAAGTGAAGGGGAAGTGAGCACCATCTTTCAGATGAGACGTTAAACCGAGGTCCTGACTCTCTGTGGTCATTAAAAATCCCATGGGATTTCTCATAAAGAGTAGGGGTGTAACCTTGGTGTCCTGGCCAAATTCCCTCCATCAGCCCTTACCAATCATTCCCATCCACAGAATTGGCTCCATCGCTGTCTCTCCACTCCACCAATAGCTGGTGTGTGGTGAGCGCACTGGTGCCGTTGTCCTGTGGCTGCAGTCGCATCATCCAAGTGGATGCTACACACTGGCACACTGCCCTTGCTTTCATGATTGTGAAGCGCTTTGCGTGTGTGGCCATACACAACAAATGCGCTATATAAATACACATTACATTACAAATACAGTCTAGAAACCTGTGCTGATTTTCAAGCAAATCTGACTAAGGGTGCACTACTTCTGCAGAACCAAAGACTAAAACATAACAGGGGTTATGAGTACATACAAATCTAATTTCATCTTATGTTTCAGCATTTCTGTTTTTTTCTGTTGTATCATTTTATAAGACTTTTGTTTAAAGAGCTTTGATGTTTAAAGATCCAATAGATTGGAATAATTTTACTGCCTTTTTTTTGCACCATCACATCATTTAAGATGCTTAAGAAAACTTTATTATGGTGTTTTACTTTGGACAGTACATGTTTTTCTTGAAGATGTTATTGATTATGATTCTTCATTTATGATTGTGTTTTGTTGTCTCGTGGCTGTTATGTTCATTTGTGGTTTGTTGCCTTTTGCTATGTATTTGTGATGCACTGTGGGACCAACCAAAAACGAGATGGAGCATCTCAAGGGGTGAGTCGCAATAAAATAAAATAGTTCTTAAACAATGAAATAATACATACAGCTTCTTTTAAGTAATCATACAACATGTCTGTGTGTAGTGCAAAATTTTGATATCAATTCTGATAGCAAAGCGGGAGATAAAAAAAAACAGGCTGGAAAACGCACCTTGGGAGCTTCACTCTCTGCTGCTGCAGCTGCTGTATCCACATCCATGGCCTCTGAACCACCAAATTCTGCGCTCAAAGAAAAACACTGCTGTAAACAAAAGTGCAAAAAGGCAGAAAAAGGAGAAAAGAAACCAATAATGGAAAAGGCAGAAAGACTGACCTCCTCCTTGCATGGACATCTGAAGGGCGTATGCGATCTGTTCATCCTCCGTCATACGGCTGAAATCAGGCAGAGCTGGAGCTGTCGACATCTTCAACAGGGCATTTTCAGACTCTAACACAAGTGCAGGAGACATTAGGTCACAATAAATAAACCATACACCATAACTGTAGAGTGAAAGTGAATTGAGTATGCATGTGTAAGGTCCCATTACTTCATTTTCCTTATTACAAAATATTAATACGTGTTTTTAGGATTGATAATATATTGTTTCTGCTACTTCTGACCCCTCTGGCCACTGTTAGGAAATGTGCAGACCTTTTTTATATTATTTTTCATAATTGATTAATCATGGTTTGCTCCTTTTAATCTCATAAAACATGTTTCTCACTTCTAAGCACTTCTTAAAACGTCACATGCAGAACTGGTGAATGGAGGAAAACTAAATAGCATCCATTGTATATCTGAATGTTTAGACTATTGGTTGGCAACCTTAGTGTCCAAAAGAGATACTTTGGTTATTCTCCCTCCAAATAAAACTGGCCCGGAGCAGTTACTTTATTTTTTGGTATTTATCTTCAAGAAATCACTGAAGGCATATATTAAGTAATCATAACGATCTAATGTGGCAATAAGATCATAACTATACAGCGCATTTACACAGTGGCCATAATCATCTGTGTAAACAGACCAAAAACAACATTACCATTATACCAGACACTGTAAAAAGCCCATTCCCAGCCACTAGACCTTTCTGACAGGGTTTTCGAGTGCCATCGAGTGACGGAATGTTGTAGGACTGCTGTACAGGAGTTATTATTATGGATTATAGATAGCGAAATTAAGCAAATTTTTTTAAAGCATGACGGTAAAACTCGAACGCGATTATGAATGTATTAAAACATGCGCTTGTTTGTTGTAAAAATTCATAATAATGACAAAAAATACTAATTTGTGGATCTCCTTACTTCCCGGTGCAGCTATCCTGTCGTTGTGGCTGGTGTATTCTGGGAAATTTTCTTACCCCTTGGTTTCGAGTGTGGTCCTGAAAAATCTCAGTTCGAAGGGCCATCTACCCCTTCCCCTTAGCTCTACGCCTTCAAGCTAAAGAGAATTGGGACACCCCTACCCCTTCACGGGAACGCGCAAAACGGGTAGGGGTAAGGGGAAGGGCTAAGGGGTAGAATTCAAATCAGCCTTAATAAATCCCTAGATGTTCATAAACCCCATCTAGCCTTCAATAAAATGCTGGCCACCTCTCTTACCGTCTGCAGTAGGAGATGAGACTCCAGCATCTGCAGCTGAAGCCACTGCTGCCCTCCGAGCTTCTTCCTCCTGCCTTTGTCTCTGCTCCTCCATCGACACACGCAAAGCCTGGAACACAAACAGAGATGTTGATTATATGGAAATATACTAGCCAAGAAGCTTTTTTTCTTCAAAAACTACGTGTGCTACTCTACTCACCAGAGCAAGCTCAGGGTCAGCACTAGGGTCCACTCCAAACTCAAAGTCACTGGCACCCAGGCCCATAATAGTGCCACCCTCACCAGCCATGATAGGAGATGATAGCAGTGCATCTGCCAGGCTTGGGCCAGGAGGCACTGTGACCAGGTGGGAACCTACACCCTCCTTTCCATTCAGGGTGTTCACAAACACAGTCAGTTTCTCTGTGTTGACCTCCTACAAATGAAAAAGAGCACAAACTAAATAGAGCAGAGAGTAAAATGACATGGAAGAAAAGAGACAAATTCAGAAGGATTGTATTAATCTGCGTTCCCGCAGAATAAATGTTCACCTCTTCTCCAAAGTTAATGATGTCAACGCTGACTTTTTCCTTCTTCAAACGTTTTGCCATCTTCACCAACTGAGTGAGAGAAGAAAGAGGGACAAACAAACAGATCAATAATATATTGTGTTAAGTTTTTGTAAATGCAGACTCATATAGTGTGTCTTTTACACCAAAGACATCAAGAACTCACATCTTTCTCCTGATCCTCCACAGGGCTTCCCACAAAGGCAATGATCCTCATCTTATGGTTCTTTCCCTGTCTGTGTTTCAAAGCCAGCTGTAAAACAAAGAGAAACATGAAAAATAAGATGCATGATGAGCTAGCATGGGCCATTAAAACAAAATAAATAATTAAAACTGCAAGCAGCACTGACAGGTATAAGCCCTCACAGCGCCGCCACCCCTGTGGCTTCACGAACACAATGCACAGTGGGCACAAATATTTAACCAAGCAGTAATCTCTGTTTGGTAAAAAAAAAAAACATTTTTGTTTACTATCACTTTTTCAAATGCATTTTTGTGGAAGCAGTGATAAATGTAACTGTGCAGGGTTCCTTAATAGACAAAATATGATTATAAATAATTTAATAGTATTATATCATAGTTTCAACTGTTTTAACACTAATAACAGTAATAAGAAAATGACACTTAAATGATTTCTGAAAAATCATATGATGTTGAACACTGGAGTAAATATGACAAACAGCAAAAACATATATTGTCCTATGACCTCATATAGCAGACAATCTAAGTATTGCAACCTTCATCTTTCAGGTTGAATTAAAAATAATGAACAGTTAATGTCACACTTTTCTCACAACAAGTCAGATTTTTATTTATTCTTGCAAAAAATTATGTTAAATCACTTCTGCCAGATTTTCCCACCATGCCCCCTGATAATTCATTAAATAGATAGCCTACACTTAACACTTCTAGTTAAGGGTTCCATTTCTATTATGTATAATTTGATGATAAACTAGACATCTTTCCCCATAGATAACATTAAGAAAGTCTGGGAGGACTACCTTGGTAGTACATTCTCAGATGATATGTGGAATGGTGTTCTCAGTCAGGTTCACTCATCATCCATTTGTGCTTGACATTCTCTTCCTTCAGTGTAAAATAGTATAAACAGCTCATATATCTAAAGTTAAATTAGCTCAAATGTTTCCTGGTGTTAGCTCTTTGTGTAATAGATGCCAGGCCGCTGAGAGTACTTTAATGCACACATTCTGGATTTGCCCTAAATTAGAAAACTTTTGAAGATCAATATTCGTTACTCTTTCAGTTGTGCTTTAACATAAATTAGTGCCAGAACCCTTTGTGGTATTGTTTGAAATCAGCCCAGAAGACTCTTCTTTGTTTCTCTGCGTCTAAGTTTAAGACTCTTGCTTTCTCTTCTTTATTAGTGTGCAGAGCAATTCTGCTTAAATGGAAAGATCCAATTCCAACCCACCTTTATTCGATAGAGATGATGTCTTGTCTTTACTTTGAAAAAATTAGATACTCTTTAAGATGATCGAGTAAACAATTCTTTAAGATATGGCATCTATCTATCCGTCCGTCCGTCTATACAGTTGAAGTCAGAATTATTAGCCCCCCTGAATTATTAGCCCAGTTTATTTTTTCCCCTAATTTCATTTTAACGGAGGGAAAAAATGTTCAGCCCATTTCTAAACATAATAGTTTTAATAACTCATTTCTAATAACTGATTTATTTTATCTTTGCCATGATGACAGTAAATAATATTTGACTAGATATTTTTCAAGACACTTCTATACAGCTTAAAGTGACATTTAAAGCTTAACTAGGTTAATTAGGTTAACTAGGCAGGTTAGGGTAATTAGGCAAGTTATTGCATAACGATGGTTTATTCTGTCGAAAAAAAAAAAATAGCTTAAATGGGCTAATAGGTTTGACCTTAAAATGGTTTTAAAAAAAATTAAAAACTGCTTTTATTCTAGCCGAAATAAAACATATAAGACTTTCTCCAGAAGAAAAAATATTATCAGACATACTGTGAAAATTTCCTTGCACTGTTAATCATCATTTGAGAAATATAAAAAAAAAAAAAAAATTCAAAGGGGGCTAATAATTCTGACTTCAACTGTATATATTTTTCTTTTATTTTGTTATTATTGTCATTATTAACATTGTAATGTTTCTCCAAATACTTGTAATTGATCGACAGCTATGTTTGTTCTATTCTAGGAAAGGGTTATAGGGTTTGTGAATGTATATATTTGAAAATTAATAAAAACATTTTAAGCAGAATTAAATATAATGGCTTGATTTTTTTTTAAATTCCTCTTTATGATAAGAGCATTTAAGATATCCAAAATCTTTTGGCAATTTGAGATCCTAAATGTCTTTGCATCATGCTGACAATTTGATGTGTATTACATTTTTCTTTACAAGTAGTGTCAAGAGGAGGCTTCATGAGGAGTCATGAGCAATAATACACTTGTTTTTTGGATCTTTTTTGCGGAAGTGAAAGTTAGATTGATTAAATATGATCCGTACAAGCAATTACTACAGCAGAATATACAAACCACATAAATGTGAATATTAAGCATTAAGTTATTGTATATGTGGGTTATGTTTTCACAGTGGCTTTAAATTGAATAACATACATTTAAATACAAATAAACAGCATGTCATAACTGTAATTCTTTGTTAATAATAACTGCTAAAAATACAAATGTGTTTTGTGAAGCTTTAAACTATTAAAATATTAATTCAATAAATATTAATTAATTATCATCTCTAATATCCTGACGTGATTCCTGAAGGGGTTGGAGCTAAGATGCAAGGACAGGAAATAAGAATGCACAAAGAAGAATTGAGAAGCACCCTGTGACTGTACGCAGAGGTTAATCCACACTTCCTGTTGCCGATTTCTTACCATTTTTCTTTTGTTTTTTTTTTTAAATATTTTATTTGTAGTAGCAATAAATACGGTACAATGATTCCACTTAAGAGAGTGTACATTTCCCACTGCTAAACATTTTTCTTTTTTTAAAAACTATAAAGTAACAGAACACAATAAAAAATAAATAAAGTTTCATAAAATAAAATATATGAAAATAACAGTAACAAAAAAAAGGAAAAATAAATAATATCAATACTAAATGTACAGAGGTCAGAGAGGGTCATATCTTTTTTTATTCAATCAACTTTAGGTTTTTATCAAATGTGAATTCTTAATCTAAAGAGAGGATTAAGAGGGGGAGTACAATGGGTCGTAAATTGAAAAATGTTTGTTCTGTGATTGGTAATCAGATAGTAATATTTTTATATTTCTATGAAGATCGGATGGAGCAAACAAACGTAATCAGTCCACTTGGACCAGATATTTCTAAATGCATTAATTTGAAGTCGAAGGGAGAATGTAATTTTTTCCATCACATAAATACTATATTCTTACTATTTTTCATTGTTTCCCAAGGCCAAACCATTAACAATTTAGCATCCTCAATGTCTTGATTTCAAGCAGAATGATTTTGGTGGCCGTCAGAGAACTGTCATGCTTCTGAGCATGTTTTTGTGTGAATTGATGAGAACTGTGAGTGTGGAAGTTGGTCGAGCTGATCTATATGCAAGTGAATTTTGGTGACTATGGTTCAAATGGTGTGCCCTACAGTGGCCCTCAATTTTAATAAAAATTGAGCCACTTGTGCCGCATGAAAATCAGACCAGGGGTGCATTTCCCAAACAACGATGTAACTCGTGGCTGAACTATCATAGTACAATGCATTGTTTGGGAAAAGAACGATGTAGTGACAAGTGTTTCACAAAACCAGTAGTTTCTCTGTCGCAGATGCATCATTTGAACCATGTTAGTTATAACGTAAAAGCAGAGGTGGAAAGAGTAATAAAATCTTCTACTCAAGTAAAATGTTTTGGAAGTAACAGTACTTTTACTTAAATATAACTAAAGTTACACATCTATAAATCTACTCAAGTAGAAGCAAAGATTAACTCGTTAAAATTGTACTCATGAGTAAAGAGTAACTATTTCTCAAAAGGGACAAGGGGATATAAATCTCCAATTAGTTGTTTTATTTTGAATAAACACTTTAAAAAAATAAAGACCAATAACAAAAAATTACATAATTATTTAAAATATTTTACAGATTATCCTATTTAACAATTTAAACAAATTCACAAATTCTAATGCAACATCTGCCGTGTTAGCTAAATTGTGCATAGACAATTTTGCTCCAAGTGCCCGTTAATATTTAAAGGTGCTGTATGTAAGTTTTTGATTCTTCTAAAGCATAAAAATACCATAATATGTTTGCAGATATTTAAGAAACATCCCAAGTGAACATACTTGTTTAACTGAAAAACAATGCTGAAGTCAGATATTCTGCTTTGAAAATGGTTTTTCCGTGCCGGAACGCCGTCTTTGTTTAGGTCAAGTTAACCTGCAGAATGCCAGTTTAGCCAATTATAATTCAGCACTCCGGGTTGCCTTGTTGGAAAACAGCGTATTTCATTCATTCATTCAGAAAGGCTCTGAAAGCATGCGCCCGTGACCGAAATGGACAGTATCAGACATCGAAATGAGACAGATTCAGTTCCACATGAGGTTATTACTTAGCAAATGATATAAATATTACGAACGTAAACATTAGGTGAGCAGGTTACATTGTAATCTCGTGTCCTAGCAACACGCAAACAGCAGTTTGACTCTTTGCACCAGACGAAACACGACAAAAATGTAAATACAGCCTTTCAGAAGCACAGAATAAGCACTCACTCACGAAACGGTAAGGTTTAGAATCCATTCAAACTCACATTGTTAGCATTTAGGACTGAATAAAACACATGAGGCTTACCTGAGGTGCACTGTCATAGGTTTCACATGTTGAGCTGTGAGAAATAGAAACCGTGTCTAATATCTTAATTCGAGGTGTTGGTTAGAACTAAAACTCCTTTTAATATGGAACATAATTCCTTCTATCGCGTGCCGTTGATTTTATTTAGAACAGTTTAAATCACTCGCTCCTGTACTCAATCTCTGGCATCCCACGCGTGTGTTTATTTTGATCTAGGAGTGCAATACCCAGTTCAACCACTGGGTGTCAAACTTACATACTGCACCTTTAATTCTGGTGCTAACGAACATTAGCAATGTTACAAACACATTTAAGCAAGTTACTTCCAAAATTAAATAAATTATATATTACTACTTAATGTCATTTTTTTATTAGTTGCATTACAATAGAAGCATACAGTTCTTTATGATATATATATATATATATATATATATATATATATATATATATATATATATATATATATATATATATATAATTTGTAAAATAAAGACTTGCAGGTTAGGGAAACAGAATGGGATGAAGTTGCCGCGGACCTTGGTGCAGAAAAAAAAGTAATGATATAATGTGGATCAAGTGAAGTGTTTCCGTGGTTACATCACCACAAAATACTGTTTCAGCCATGTTGTTTCTGTGATAAAATCTTTCTGAATAATATATATATATATATATATATATATATATATATATATATATATATATATATATATATATATATATATATATATGTGTATATACACGCACGCACAGTTGAAGTCAGAATTATTAGCCCCCCTGAATTATTGGCTGCCCTGTTTATTTTTTCCCCCAATTTCTGTTTAATGGAGAGAAGATTTTTTCCAACACATTTCTTAACATAATAGAACTGATTTATTTTATCTTTGCCATGATGACAGTAAATTATGTTTTACTAGATGTTTTTCAAGACACTTCTATACAGCTTAAAGTGATATTTAAAGGCTTAACTAGGTTAATTAAGTTTACTAGGCAGGTTAGGGCAATTAGGTAAGTTATTGTACAATGATGATTTGTTCTGTAGACTATTAGAAAAAAATATAGCCTAAAGGGGCTAATAATTGTCCTTAAAATGGTGGTTAAAAAATTAATTATTTAATTTTATTCTAGCCAAAATAAAACTAATAAGACTTTCTACAGAAGAAAAAATATTATCAGACATACTGTGAAAATTTCCTTGCTCTGTTAAACATCATTTGTGAAATATTTAAAAATGAATTAAATTAAATTAAAAGGGGGGCTAATAATTCTGACTTCAACTGTGTGTGTGTGTGTGTTTGTATATATATATATATATATATATATATATATATATATATATATATATAGTTGAAACCAGATGTTTACATACACTGTATAAAAAAGGCACAGAACCATTTAAAAAAGTCAGATGTTAATGTGACTAAACTTTTTCTCTTTTATGTAAGTTAGGATTATCAAATTTGTTTCTGTTATGCTTAATAGCAGAATAATGAGAGAGAGATTTTTTGAGAAATTGTTATAACTTTTCGTGAAAGCCAAGTTTACATACAATAAGATTATTATACCTCTGAAAAAGCTCAGATGATGGTGTCAATGTTTTGGAAGTTTCTGATTGGCTAATTGACAACATTTGAGTTAATTGAAGGCACAACTGTAGAATAGTATTTAAGGAAAACCTCAAACACACTGCTTCCTTGTGTGACAACATGGGAAAATCAACAAGCCAGAATCAACAAAAAAGCCAGATTACAATTTGCTAAATTACACTGGGAAATTTTTTTGGAGACATGTCCTGTGGTCTGATGGAACTAAGATTCTCTTTGAGAACTCTTTAGCCATAATGATGACCAGTGTTACATTTGGAGGACAAAGGGGAAAGCTTACAAGCTTAGGAACACCCTCCCAACTTTGAAGTATGGGGGCGGCAGCATCATGTTGTGGGGCTGTTTTGCCGCTGGAGGGACTGGTCCACTTCACAGCATAAATGGCATCATGAAGAAAGAACATCATGTAGAAATATTGAAGCAACATCTCAAGACATCAGCCAGGAAATTAAACTTGGCCACAAATGGGTCTTCCAAACAGACCATGACCCTAAGCATACTGCCAAATTATTTAAAATGTGCTTTAAGGACAACAGAGTGAATGTTTTGAAGTGGCCATCACAAAGCCCTGAGCTTAATCCTATAAAAAATTTGTGGGCAGAGTTGAAAAAGCTTGTGCAATCACGACAGCCTACAAATCTGACTCAGTTACACCAATTCTGTCAGGAGGAATGGGCCAAAATTCCTGCAAACTATTGTGAGAAGCTTGTGGAAGGATACCCAAAACATTTGACCAAAGATATACAGTTTAAAAGCAAAGCTAAAAAAAAAAAACAAGAAAATGTATGTAAACTTCTGACTGTCTAGAAATTAATAAAAAATTGTCAAAAAACTAAATTCTCTAATTATTCTGGCATTTAGCAAATGTAAATCATTTAGGTAATCCTTACGGACCTAAAATAGTAAACGTTTAGTATGATTTACCATCAGACATTTTTTTAAAAATGGTTATGTTCCTTTTATTAGAGTGTATGTAAACGTCTGGTTCCAACTGTGTATGTATATATATATATATATATATATATATATATATATATATATATATATATATATATATATATATATATATATATGACTTTTTAGCAGAAAAAAAGAAATACTATGGAAGCCAAAGGATACAGCTTTCCAGCCTTCTTAAAAATATCTTTTTTTTGTGTTCAACATAAGAAACAGAATCAAACATGCTTATTACATGCAAGGGCGAGTAAGTGACAGAGGTGTCAGTTTAGGGTGAACTATACCTTTAAGCTGTCATGGCAACCATATACAATGCACATTACGAAATAAGTGCCACAAAGAGTTGGAAATATGTATGCATATTCAAAGCTTACCTTGTCATTGCTGGGGTTGACAGGCATTTAGCTGAAAACTTTCTAAAATCCAGCCATAAATCCAACACCAGCAACAGTAATTAGACAAACTATTTTACCCACAGATTTTTTCCTCACTCTGCAGCTGCAGTGACGTGGTTTCCGGGCGTGTTTTTTTTTTTGTGTTGCATTACTTTATATATTTATTTTTTACTCTGCAACGGATAGGATTTAAAATGTAGCGAAGTACAATACTTTAGGCAAATCAAACTTTAGTAAAAGTAAAATTACAGATTTTAAACACTACTCTAAAAAGTAGTTTAAAAAAAAACTACTTAAGTACAGTAACGTGAGTAAATGTAATTTGTTACTCTCTACCTCTGCGTAAAACTCCCCAAACACTGCTCTAAACGGGGTGGAGTAACTACTTCTTTAGAGAAGAACCCCATAATTTCTTTATGCAAACAATATTGTTTTAGACGCACATGCATTAAAAAAAATCCAATATTAGTTTTAGTAAAAAACATGCACTTGTTTTTCATATTAATTGAAATGTATGTAAATGGAACATAGGGCCAAAGTTACCTTTACAAATATTATTGAGAACATTACATATTCTATTCTAAAACATAAATCACTTACAAAAGCTAACACGCATTCTAATATCATATATAAATCATATAAATAAATGATGCTATTTATTAAGAAATTCAATTTAATATTTATTAGGAAATGAAAAAAAAATCCTACTTTAATAATATTAATAATAATAATAATAATGATGATGATGATTATTATTATTATTAATATTAAGTAGGATTTTGTTTATTTATTTATTGATATCTACTTTTACAATTTGACACATGCAAACCACTGCAGAAATGTTCTAACCAACAGGCCCATGTCATATACAGGAGGCTACATTTCTTAATAAATAACCTACAATAAAATAAAAGCATTCACGTATGCTATGTATTTTGTTTTCACAAGCTTTGGAGCAAATATATTAGCTTTGGAGACGTAACATAAATTCCACTCAGCTGTGTTCAAAATGACATCAATGCTTTCAAAGTGTACTGCGAATGGAGCGCAATTGTAAACATAAACATTAAGATTGCTAAAGCTGAACTGTAAAAATACTTTGGAAGCAAATTACACCTAAAGGTTAATTTATACTTCTGCGTCAAGCACAGGCATATGCTACGGCGCTGCCTACGCGTGGACGCATAGCCCTCGCCGTGGCTGACGCTCACCTCTCCAAAAATGGAACTACATGTCACAACGACGCGTAGCGCAACCACAGCTACGTGCGTTGCATGTGCCGTGAGTCACACCGATCACTTGTGGCAGAAGTATAAACCAGCCTTAAGAGTGATGACTTTAATGCTTTTTTTTTTATAATTCCAAGTTTAAATGTTAGAATGTCCTAAATGAATAGGGCATAGGAGGGATAACTGGGAATAGAACACAGCCAGGAACTATGTTTCTAACTACAGCTCGAGATGTGTAGTTGCAAGTGCACAAGTTTGCGAATGTTCGTTGGAACGACGGATTTGGGAAACGTCAAATCAATGAACTATGTTTGTAACGATGGAACTTGCAACCTTAGTTGGCTAATGATGGTTTTCGGAAATGCACCCCAGACCTGATGCAGATTCCAAAGTTTCAAGATTCGTCGAGCATGTTAAGTGCCCCAAAACATCAAAAAAATATACTAATGACTATAATCCTTAGACAAACAAGAAGCCTGAACGGTTGTGTATGTATATAATTATGTAAAACAGTATAAATGTACTGTTTACAAAGTCAACAGAGTAAGATTTCATTTATCTCCACACACACATTTAAAAAAAAAAAAAAAAAAATCAAACAGAACTCAATTGATTAAAGATTATGATCCAGCCCACTCACATGTGCCACTCTGATGCCTGTACAGAAGCTGATGACTCCTCTGGGCTGAACAGCATGAAGCTTTGACAGGATCCTGCCCGTGTCAGGGGTCAGTGTGGTCAGGACCTCACAGTTACTAAAATACACACAGTTGAGTTAATTTTATACACCTGCTTTTATTACACACAACAATCCCACATTGTATCTGTTAGCAAAGTATATGTATGTAAATCTTTGTCATACTTGGCCATAGTGATGAGCCCCACGTTGTTTTCTGGGTTACTTCGAGTTTTTGAATGACAGATAATGTTAACCGCATCTTGCTGGGCCTGAAGTCTGGTAGGTAAGAAGTCTCCATTGCGCATATATTCACTGTTGTCCACACTAGAAATGGAGAAAAACTTAAATGATCACGCAAATGATCGAATTCTACATTTAACATATACAGTTAGGTCCATAAGTATTTGGACATAGACACAATTCTAACATTTTTGCCTCTGTACACCAACACAATCGATTTGAAATGAAACAAACAAGATGAGCTTTGACTGCAGACTGTCAGCTTTAATTTGAGGGTATTTACATCCAAATCAGGTGAACTGTGTAGGAATTACAACAGTTTGCATATGTGCCTCCCACTTGTAAAGGGTCCAAAAGTAATTGAACAGAGTAATATTCATAAATCAAACTTTCACTTTTTAATACTTGGTTGCAAATCCTTTGCAGTCAATTACAGCCTGAAGTCTGGAACGCATAGTCTTGTTCGTTTCATTTCAAATCCATTGTGTTGGTTTATAGAGCCAAAAATGTTAGAATTGTGTCGACGTCCAAATATTTATGGACCTAACTGTACACACACACACATACATATACATATACAGGCAGTGAAGAATTATTAGGCAAATGAGTATTTTGACCACATCATCCTCTTTATGCATGTTGTCTTACTCCAAGCTGCATAGGCTCGAAAGCCTACTACTAATTAAGCATATTAGATGATGTGCATCTCTGTAATGAGAAGGGGTGTGGTCTAATGACATTAACACCCTATATCAGGTGTGCATAATTATTAGGCAACTTTCTTTCCTTTGGCAAAATGAAAGTCCAGTTTTGCCATATTTCAGAGCTGCAACATCACTGGAGTGCCCAAAAGCACAAGGTGTGCAATACTCAAGATACATGGCCAAGGTAAGAAAGGCTGAAAAACGACCACCACTGAACAAGACACACAAGCTGAAACGTCAAGACTGGGCCAAGGAATATCTCGACTGATTTTTCTAAGGTTTTATGGACTGATGAAATGAGAGTGAGTCTTGATGGGCCCGTGGCTGGATCGGTAAAGGGCAGAGAGCTCCAGTCCGACTCAGACGCCAGCAAGGTGGAGGTGGAGTACTGGTTTGGGCTGGTATCATCAAAGATGAGCTTGTGGGGCCTTTTCGGGTTGAGGATGGAGTCAAGCTCAACTCCCAGTCCTACTGCCAGTTTCTGGAACACACCTTCTTCAAGCAGTGGTACAGGAAGAAGTCTGCATCCTTCAAGAAAAACATGATTTTCATCCAGGACAATGCTCCATCACACGCGTCCAAGTACTCCACAGCGTTGCTGGCAAGAAAGGGTCTAAAAGAAGAAAAACTAATGACATGGCTTCCTTGTTCACCTGATCTGAACCCCATAGAGAACCTGTGGTCCATCATCAAATGTGAGATTTACAAGGAGGGAAAACAGTACACCTCTCTGAACAGTGTCTGGGAGGCTGTGGTTGCTGCTGCACGCAATGTTGATGGATTCTGTCAGTGTTTTGATCTGTTCACCATGGATGGCAGGCTTTTGAGTGTCCTTGCAAAGAAAGGTGGCTATATTGGTCACTGATTTGTTTTTGTGTTGTTTTTGAATGTCAGAAATGTATATTTGTTAATGTTGAGATGTTATATTGGTTTCACTGGTGAAAATAAATAATTGAAATGGGTATATATTTGTTTTTTGTTAAGTTGTCTAATAATTATGCACAGTAATAGTCACCTGCACACACAGATATCCTCCTAAAATAGCTAAAACTAAAAACAAACTAAAAACTACTTCCAAAAATATTCAGCTTTGATATTAATGAGTTTTTTGGGTTCATTGAGAACATGGTTGTTGTTCAATAATAAAATGAATCCTCAAAAATACAACTTGCCTAATAATTCTGCACTCCCTGTATATACATATATACACATAGACATATACATACATACATACATATAAATATATATATATATATACACACACACATACATACATACATACACATATATATATATATATATATATATATATATATATATATATATATATATATATTTATATATATATATATATATATATATATATATATATATACAGGGGCGGACTTAACCAATAAGCGAGGTAAGCAGCCGCTTAGGGCCCCGGGGAATTAGGGGCCCCCGACCAATGCCAAGAAGCCTATATAATATAGCTCTTTTATACATTTTCTATCATATGATGTCAAAATCTGTCTATAGCTGTTAAGATTTTAACGTTATTACTTCTTTTCAAAACCAGGGGCCCCCCCATGAATAATGGAACATTCCTTCCATACTGCACATGCGCGAGGTGTGAGCGCACAGCGCAGCGCTTCAATCAAATACACTGCCAGCCAGAGTTGCAAACCTGGTGACTTTTCAGACCCCCGATCACCAAATAAAAAATAAAAGCGACTAGCGAATGTTTTTAGGTGTTACTGGAGATTTTTAAAGACTCTCATGTGTCCGTGCCATTTCTAACGTTACTCTTCGCGATGCACTCAAGGCGGCCCAGCACCACACAGCCGTCTCTTAACCTTAGGCTACACCTGCAGCATTGAGAGCACATCATTCTTCTGCATACCGACAGCAAATGATTTAGCACCGCGAGAGGTATTTGGTATAGTCAAACCGATCTGCTTTTCTGTTTTAAATGTAATAATTTAAATGGACCATTTATTATTTTCTTGCTGTCGTTCACAATCACAAAGATTTAAGTGACACCAGTCTGTCAGCGATCAGAGTCGAGGTAGGTAAAAGTGTGCAAGAGTGAGAATTTTGAGAACATTTGGGAAAAGAAAAATAGAAATACGACAAACAACGCGATCCTGCTGTCTGGCTGAAACATTATTTGTGAATTCATTGCCTTTTAATGTATATTAGGAAGATAAAGGTAAATAAACGGAATGTTAAAAAGTATATATATATATATATATATATATATATATATATATATATATATATATATATATATATATATATATATACCCTTTTAACATTCAGTTTATTTTTCAAAAATGCTAGGGCCCCATACCTGGAATTGCTTAGGGCCCCTAAATCACTAAGTCCGCCCATATATATATATATATATATATATATATATATATATATATATATATATATATATATATATATATATATATATATATATATATATATATATATCTGCATTACATGTTTTTACAGTGATTAAAAAAAACTTTTCAAGACAGGACTTTCTGTATGAAATTTGTACAAAATGTATGCTAAAATGAAAGAGAAAGTCAGTTGAATGGTGAAGGGTTTGATCAAATATGCCTAATAATTGAAGGTATGCGAAGAAATGTCATGCTCCCTTGGAAAAGTATTTTGTAATATTTTATTTTGATACATTTGTGGCTGCTGTATTTTGTAGTTAATTTTGATACACGTAAAATGTATGTATTTGGTATTTTATTTTAAAATAACGTTACATTTCAATGTATTTTTGCCCATCCCTATATATATATATATATATATATATATATATATATATATATATATATATATATATATATATATATATATATATATATATATAGATTAATATCAATATTATTATTAAAGAAATTAAATTTTTAAATGTTAATAACAAGGATGAGAACGCCATCCAGACTGTAGCCGTTAGCATGCGTGAAGTTGTTTACTTGAGAGGAAAAATCATAATACAAATAAATCACAATCGCAACTACAAGCTTTCAAACTAAAGACTGTGGGGGGGAAAATTATAGATGTTCTCTGATATCATGTCAAGACAAAGACTGTTTTACCAGGATGAATGCTCCATCATGACTAAGGAAAACTGCACTTCTGTCTTACCGCTTCACAAAACCCTTTTCTCCGCTCCAGTATACAGCATTTGAACACATATTTGGGTAATATTCATATTATATCACGTTTATCAAACTACATCGAATGTTAAGAATATAAAGTAATTTTTTCTTACCAGACCATAGTACTTTCAAGCACCATCTTGAAATTTTTCTGTCGCTCTAGTTGACGTAAAAAACAAGTGTCCGATCATTGGTTAAACTAGCGCAGAACGACAGGGGGTTGTGGGAAATGTAGTTCGAAATTTATTTTCTGCTCAAACTATACAACTAAAACCAGTCAACCAACCAATTTTTGTGTCAAAGTCGTCTTTTTTCCCTTACACCTTAATTATTCATGTAATGCATGTTCTTTACTTTTCCATTAGACAACTCTAAGTAAAAATTCAAAGGTAGTGGGGGAAATCTTTTTTTTTTTTGATCAGAAAGACAATGTAAAAAAGAACATCACCACATTACTGAATGGTGGTAGAAGAAACAGGAAGTATCCGATTATTGGTTAAAGTAGTGCAGGACAGGAATTATAACCATTTAGCTAAATCTCAACCAGCCAATTTTAGTCAGTCGTCTTTTTCCCCCTCATACCTTAATTATTTATGCAATATGTGTTTGCTACTTTTCCAGAAGAAAAATATAAGTGGCAAAAACCAAAGGTGAGAAAGAAAATGGTTTGGAAAATATTTTATTTTTTTTGTTTTATCAGAAAGACAATGTGAAAAACATCACCACATTACTGAATGACGGTAGGAGAAACAGGCTGCAAACACCACACAAGAAAAAGGCATTTCCGTGACTTGCTTATATACATATTATGTACATGTTTTATACACGCCCGATAAAAATATAGTCCTCAAAGTACTTACAGTTGCCAGTCATAGTTCCTGACACCACCAGACATTCAGATGTGGAAAAGCCCCGCAAGAGCTTTCACAGATTTTATAACGAATTTTACCATAGACATTCCCTAAACACATTAAATACAAAATATGCTTTATATTGTCGAGAACTTCCCTCTGACCTGAAATAAAATACATAGTAAGATCACAAAAACTACTGCCAGATTACATAGCCTATTACAATCATTTATACGGTACATAGAGAATTGAAAATCCATTCAGGTCCATGAGTAAAAAAAAAAAAAAGAGAGAAGAAATTAACAAAACATTTCTTAATAAATACAATCACTGAAATACACTGACAGAAGTGAATATATTGCAGTATAGTGGTTGTCTGTTTAGTGTCAGAGTTGCCAGCATTTTATCCGGTGTGCAATGTGCACGACTGATGTGTCTGTTGTGCAAATATTCCTCGTACTAATACAAACATTGGACAGGAAGTCCAACATGAAGAATATCTGTGTCCGTTACACCGCATGTACAATTTTACCTTTGTTTTCACTGCATTTGTATTATTGTCAGGATAAAATGTAAAGCAATTTTTGTACTTTCTTAAAAACATCACAAAGCCATACAAATAGATTAATCAGTACTGAGAGTTGGTCAGAGATAGGTAGTGATCGTTGGATCACACACACGCAAATAAATAAATAACAAAACCCCACGTAAAACAAATGAAAGTGAGGCTTTAAATGCAAAGAAAAAAAATCATGAATAATAAATAATAATAGTATTAACCTTTATACCAATGTGCTTAGACTTCAATGGAAACCAAGCCACTGACAGCCGATCAAATCAAATGTTTTGAGTTGTGAAATTTAGAACCCAGATATTAAGAGGTCTTTTAAAAGAGGCGTTTTATTAAGCAAATAAAAAGCACCATAGTGAAAGTGAAATTAATAAGAACATCGTGTGCAATATTAAGATGTCTATAAAAGTAACACAACTCCATCATCGTAGACCCCTTAGCACTAAACAAATAGGAGATAAATGCAAAAAACTGAATGTAATGTAGGCCTCTAAAGATTAATGAGCTAACAATTGAAAATAAAAAAGTAAATCAAGAAGCAAGCTATTTAAAATCTTTTAAATACCCACTGACCAACTCAACACCCACACCTTGTGCGTGCAGGTATAGATATTTAACATACATTAAAATAAAAACACCTAGCATAAATACTGCATCCGCTGTGAAGCCTTATACAGGGTTTCATCAATACAGTCGTTGTACTTCCTGTGCATATTCTATTTGCATTTTCTTCAGTTCTGCAAAGGCAAATCCTTTGCAAATATTAACTTCGGTCCCAAACTCCAATGGTTTTAAGAGCTGCAGTTTCGCCAACGGTTTTATTTGGGACAACGCGATACTGTTCGAGACTACAGCCAGCCCTTCTCAATATTTCAAGAGTGCAAAGCCAGTGTGAGATCTTAGCGTGTGCAAGAGGTATCAAAGCCTGAAATGCCTCAGACTGAGAAACTGGCTGTCAAAATGATCCATTTTCTTTGATAAACAAAACTCTGATGGATACCATAAAACGAATTCATCAGACAACAGTTTCCTTTACGTCTGCTCTATAAACTAGTGTTTACATTACTCCATTACTGTCTATTTTCCTTACTCAGTTTATATGCTTATTTCTTCTTAAGCCGAGTCTAAACAGCACAAAAGTACCAAAGAAATTTCCCACGGTTTTAAAAGATTTTCCATCACTTGAACTGTAAATTGCAGCAATATATCAAGTTGGAATGTAAATTTGCTTACATTCCTGATATTGATGAAAAACTTCCCAGTCTGGTCTACATATTACAGGATTGTGTGTGATTCTAGAAAACACTTGCATAAAAAACATTGTGTAACAAAATCCTCTGTGACGGTATACCCGAAATGTAGCAGATCATGTTGGTCCTAATGTTTGGAGGCCATGTAAGTTCTGAAAATGAGTGGTTTTAATACCAACACGCTGCATTAAGGCAGATGATTGGAAGACATCATGGCACAATCTAGAAATCAGTCAACATGTTAGACAATAGCTGCTGTGCTAGAGGAGCACATTAGTAGCATGTTATAACATACTAGGACACAGAAGGAATAATTATTTACAGAATTATATACAGAACACGCAGATATTAGGCGGCCCTTGGCATGGCGACTATGTGCATTGATTAAATAACAAAAACGACGTGCAAGCGGGTCCGTCTGTTTCTCAAAGGTGAAAGCTGATTGGTCCAACTTTCAATAGGGCAGGGTGGGAAGAAAAGGCAAATGCATAGAGATGCTGAGTTGATGTGAATTAAACGGCTAAAAAAGCAAAACACCTACATCTACTTAGTGACACCTCAGAGAACGCAAATGTAAAGCAACTAACCATAAAATACTATGCCTGAATGCGGGATATATTTAGAAGATACAAAGTTATATTTTGATCTGTAACATTCAATGCATTAACTCTGAAACAACAAGGGAATACTTTTTGGTCATTTTCCCCTCTATAAATGTGTCGCTCCTAGGGCGCATGCAGTCTCAAAATAGAATGATCTGGAAAACCCATCAATGAGATGCTCTCATCAGGTTTACTCCAAAAAAAAAAAAAAGTCCTAACACCATTAACCTTCATAAATATGTACAGATACCACTGAGAAATAGAAGCTTCTCTGCTTATTTCTGATCCGTTCAGAGATGAGAAAACTGGAGGCTAGCAGCCATTTGTCCAAGTCACTCCAGTTCAGAGAGAATCAGGTTGAAAGATCTATATAAATGAAGATCTACACTAATAAAGATTTATGGAACATTGCTAAAGGCTAAAGGCCAACGATGTAAAGTAGTGCCAAAAAATATAATAATATGTTT
Organism: Danio kyathit; assembly: GCA_903798195.1. Taxonomy (NCBI): domain Eukaryota; kingdom Metazoa; phylum Chordata; class Actinopteri; order Cypriniformes; family Danionidae; genus Danio; species Danio kyathit. The sequence continues at coordinate 17,165,723 of LR812534.1, read as the reverse complement.
GTGCATCCTTAATTGCTCTGGATTCAATGTCTAAGAGAGAACAAAGGCAGTAAAGAGTGTGACCTTTCCAATCATTTGTATTAAGTTTGTGGTTAAAACAGATTTTAGCAGCATTTCCTGTGCAAGAAAAGCCATCAAAACTCTCTGTTTTCTCTCTGTCTTGCTAAAACATGTTTCATTGTGCTGAGAGAACCTGGAGTTCTTCTGAAGCTCCGGATGACAGAAAATCCCCACATACAAGCACTCAGAAGCAGCTTCTGCGTCTCCATCTCTGGTATAAACACTCTTCTCCTCCGTCCTCTGTCCTCATTCTGCTCTTACTAGAAAAAGCAAGCAATTTGGTTGGTTTGGTTTAATAAAATACAGTTTTGTGGATCGTAAAGTTTAGCATATGTGTAAATTTATACATACAAAACAAATGTCTGTTTCTAGGATGATGTCTTTGAGTGAAATGGCATCTTCATTGCTTAACTGCTCATCTAAGCATTCGGCTCCAATGCTGAAAAAGAAAGTAAAAGATGTGAGTCTTTACATACTTACTTCACCAAAATATAAAAAAATGTTAACACCATGTGTTCTAAACACATTCACAAAATTTGGGATCAGTAAAGTAGTGTTTTGTTTTGAAAGACATTTCTCTTTTTTTTCCCCAAGATTACATTTTGTTTGATCAAAATAAAAAATACAGTAAAATTATGAACCCCCCTCCCGAATTTCTGCTATTTAAAAAGATATTTTTTTAATATTTAATATAAAGTATATTTTATTTCTGAGATAGCAAAGTTAAAATTTAACTGGGATCACTCCAATATTCAGTCTCATGGTCATATAAATAAAATGGTTCTTGTGGTTCGGAAGACCCACCGCTCACTGACAGAGGTCCAGGATTTACCCCATACACAAGCTCATTTGACCTATTTTGACTGCTATGCCATCATAAATAGTGAGAATAACCCATCGAAAAGGGGGCGACGTGGTGGCACAGTAGGTAGTGCTGTCACCTCACAGCAAGAAGGTCGCTGGTTTGAGCTTCAGCTGGGTCAGTTGGCATTTCTGTGTGGAGTTTGCATGTTCTCCCCGTGTTCGCGTGGGTTTCCTCTGTGTGCTCCGGTTTCCCCCACTAGTCCAAAGACGTGTTAAAGGTGAACTGGTTAAGCTAAATTGTCCGTAGTGTAAGTGTGTGAATGAGTGTGAATGGATGGTTCCCAGTGATGGGTTGCGGCTGGAAGGGCATCCACTGTGTAAAAGTGTGCTGGATAAGTTGGCGGTTCATTCCGCTGTGGCGACCCCAGATTAATAAAGGGACTAAGCCGAAAATAAAAACAATGAATGAATGAATCCATCGAAAAAAGCCTTTAAGACCAAGCAGAATCCTCAGTTAGTCAGATGGCCAATGCTAACAAATATTTTCATTTTACAACCTGCTGTAAGAGAAGTCATTTTTTGCTACTGCATTGTTTTTAAATAGAGAAAACATTTTTATTCTAAATCGTTGAGCTTATTCTTGAAACAAAAATGAGCAATAAATATGGTGTAAAGCACCAAAAGTGGACTATATTAAAATAGATTTGAATATTATTTTGGCTATTGTCATTATCATCCATGAATTTTCAAATGTACTTTTTTTTTTACAAGAGAGGCTAAAAAATTGTGAAACTCTACATTATTATTAAGTTTTAATTGAAGAATTCAGATGCAAAACTCTCTAAATCCATCAGACCTCTTTTTTGTAAATGAGCATTTTCTATCAGGCTCTTATAATTAGGTTCAGAAGTTTCATTTTATAGTTAACGATCAGGCTACTAGCTAGTAAATAAAATAACTTTTTTTTCATAAATATCACTTTAGATCAGGGGTGTCCAAACTCTGTCCTGGAGGGCCGGTGTCCTGCAGATTTTAGCTCCAACTTGCCTCAACACACCTGCATGAATGTTTCTAGGAAAGCCTAGTAAAAGCTTGATTAGCTACCCCAGGTGTGTCTGATTGGGGTTGTAACTAAACTTTGCAGGGCCGAGTTTGGACACCCCTGCTTAAGACAATTCTTTGGTTTTTAACAAGGTAGATTTTCTTTTGCGTCAAAACCAGCTAAATCCACTTCTGCTTTTTTTGCAAAAACCTCTAAATCGACCTAGGACAAGAGAGTGTAATTAGTTGAAAAATCACTAAAGATGCAACTGGAAGTTATTTTAACCAAACATAAAACACATTACACAAACCACCTTAAATTAAAAATACATCTGTCATGTAAGTGGCGGTTCATTCCGCTGTGGTAAACCAGGGACTCTCTCTTAATACATTTTAAGACCTCATCGCCACTTAGTCTGAACCAGTAACCTTGGCAACATTTTAAATATATTCACTAAATACGGAATGTAAGAAACAAATCCTAAACTACAACATTATTCATATACTTTATAAAAATGTTAATCCAGAAAGTGTCGCCTACAGAACAGGAAAAATAATGGTGCTGCCTTCATTACTGCAGTAAACAAAGTAGTGTGACATCAAGTATAGCAGGATTTTATCAATTTCATAAACTACATAGCATCCCAAAATTTCAAATTTTTGCAAACAACTATAATTAGCATTATACAACTGTATAATCAAAAAATGATGCAAAATTTAATACATTGTAACAGCATTTAAGACTTTTTAAGGACCTTAAATTTCTCTAAATTGATTTATCAACTTTTAATACTTTAAGACCTCACGGACACCCTGACATTATATTTATCTTTTTAAAAATAGCTTACATCAGCAATTAAGTAATTAATTAATTAAACTAAAAAGGTAGGCCTACTGGGCAAAAAAGGGATGTATCGCAGACACTTTTAGAAGCTGTCAATCATTCACTTATTCTCACCATACTCAAGTTCTTAGTCTCTTTTTTTGTCTCTTGTTCATCCTCATAGGATCCGTGTGGGATAAAAGAACGGCATCTTGGCTTTGTCTTTCATGAAACAGTGTTGCCGTTTAATGTATCGCCTAGTAAATCAGACTCATTCAAAGTAGCGTTGCTGCACAAAAAATGTTATGAATGCATTTTACACTTCCAACTGTACATTGTGTTTTCTTTTTCTTATAATCTTATACGTTTTGAGGTAAGGGACATTTTTTCATTTGTCATTCAGTGACAGTCAGACAGGCTCATCCAATTCATCAAACTCCATCTTTTGAAGTCTAAATCGGAAGAGGAATAAGCGGTCTCCTCATAAATGTCTTATATCAGTGGTGATTCGATTATGATTCGATTCGTGCCTTCTTATCATGTTCTCTGGTCTGGTTCTCAGGACATAGCGATTTTTGCTGTCAAAGGCAAGTGGCGTTTAGAGGCTTTTGTAAACAAACTGTTATTCCTGAATGCGCTGACGCTGTGTTTCAGATGATTTAAAGCAAAATAATTTGTTGAACATGTACTACATTTTTGTTTTTGGCGGAAGTGGTGTTTAGTGGCTTTTGCATCTGAACTCTTCAATTACTTTTTTATTCAAATGGCCAAATTCTGACTGAGGACTGTTAAATGTGCTGGTCAGTTTATTATTTGCCTAATGAATGACAATACACTACAGTTTTTAATTTTAAACTTTAACAGATTCCTATTTTTTCTAATGATATATGATGTAATAAATATGCATTTTAAAAATAAGTATTATTTGACATTTCTTCATTCTAAATCTTAAGGAAATATTTTTGGTACCTCAAAAGGTGTGGTTATAAAAACCATCCAACAAGCTAATTCTGCTAAAAAATAGTGCTAAAACTGTCACTAAAATGCAGTATTTAAATATCATTATTAAACAAAAAATAAAGGCTTATAACTGCAAAAATGACAACTTTTTGAAAAAAAAAGATCTACCCCTTTTATCAGGCTGACCACGGGTCTGATTTGTTTATCTGTTAAAGTCATTTAAATAAAAAGATTTAAGCATGTGTTTGATTTTACCTGTGGAGGGCGCTGTTGTCAGGCTCTGTGACTGCAGATTTATGCACTTCCACACCTACTGACCTGTAAGTGAGCAGCCATAATTATACAAGTGAAGGTGAAGCTGCCTTAGAGAGAGTTCAACACTGATCATGAATCTTTAAAAACTGACTCAAAGGTAGTGTGGCAGTACCTTTGAGGAGGTGAAGACGATGTCATTCTTGTGCTGCCCGGTGAAGAGCAGGACACATTTGTGGCAGCAAACTCACTGGAGCTTCCAGCCAGTGGATCAGTTTGTGGAAGCAGGTCTGGTCTGTCTGACGGCATGCCTGAGGACAACAATCACACAGGCACTCATGCTTTAATTTCTGGCCTATTCACACTTTATCTGAATCACAGCTGAATATCATGCACAGAAATTTTAAACAATGCATCACCAAAAACATACACTAATGCTAACATACGTCCCATTAGGGCTGAGCGATATGACAAAAATCTCCTATATCTGTCCTGATAACAATATAGCACCATTTTTGTAAATCCAATCATTTAATAGTTTACATATATTGATCACATATAAAGAACTATTTCTTTTTAACATTTTAAAGTATATACTTAAAAAGATATTTGCACGAGTAAATCCCTCCATGGTGAGTGAGAATTACTGAGATAATGATATTAAATGCTGCTTTGTTTACACTTTGTCTGTGCACATATCTGGTTTCCCTTTGTGGGATGAGAAACAGAGAATCTGCTTGGTTTGTTCACACGCAACTTTTTGGCCCAGACACTAGTCGACGTAAAAAGTTATGTCACAAAATGCTTAGTTTTGATTGATATATTTTTCTCATATGAAAAAAAGGATTCATTTATTGGCTTGAACACCAATCATTTAGAGCAGGGGTGGCCAAACTCGATCCTGGAGGGCCGGTGTCCTGCAAAGTTGAGTTCAAACCTCAATCAGACACACCTGGGCTAGCTAATCAAGCTCTTACTAGGCTCTCTAGAAACAACCTTGCAGGTGTGTTGAGGCAAGTTGGAGCTAAAATCTGCAGGACACAGGCCGGGACAGAGTTTGGACACCCGTGATTTAGAGCATAATTCAGTATCTGCTATATTAACCCCTTTTCTTTACAATGCTGATAATATATTGTGAAATATCTTGTTACCATGAAATAAAATGAAAGTGAAATAGAACGTTGGTCCTACCGCCCACCCCTAGCATTGGAATTTGATTATATATATATATATATATATATATATATATATATATATATATATATATATATATATATATATAACTTGGAGATGTTGCCTTCACATTGTCTTATACGATGTGAAAATGTGGAAAAATATGTCCTTATTTCTCCGAACTGTTATACTCTGTTCCTTTTGTTCTAACTGAATTATGTAAGAAGGGTTTTATGTATGCAGCTCCATCTGGCTGGTGTATTTTTTAATAAATTATCAGCAAAATTTACAAAACTACAAATAAAGAAAATACTACAAAATGTGATTCATTTTTAAACAATTATTTGGCAAATGGAAAATTACTCAATGCTTTATGTTTGTACGTTTAAGTTGTCTTTTAAACAGTTTTGCTGCCCATTTTACTCGGATTAAATAAAAAAAAAAAAGTATAAAATAAATTGCAGGACGGTGGCCCTCCAAAAGCAGGACTTGACGTCCCTTCATTACACTTTATTTTGATGGTCCATTTGAGTATTAGTAGACTGTCTGCTTAATATCTGTTGATACTGCTCCTTCAACAGACATTTAACTGACTATGAGAACACGTCAACTTACACTAACCCTAACCCCAACCCTGACCCTAACCTAACAGACGACTTATAATCTAATGAGAATTAGTTGGCATGTAGTTGAAATGCAACTTAAATTCAACAAACGGACCATCAAAATAAAGTGTGACCTAAATTAAGAATGAAGAACAATAACAAGCTTAATAGATTGGTTGCGTTACTCACCGCTGTCTCCTTCTAAATCAGACTGGTTAAGGTGAGTACGGTACACAAGTCTAGCATCAGCAACTGTCTGACTGCCGGGGGCAGAAGCAGTGCTTCCCATTGGAAGGCGTCTCACAACACTCGAGCAGCCACTTCGACTCTTCTTTGAGGGAGATGATTTTACTGAGAATAGAAAGAGGAGTTTAATGACGACATCACAAATAGACTAAAAACTCAATGGCAAAGATAAAGACAGAAATTATGAAGTTAGAAAATGGTCATTTACTCAAAACCAACAACACTGGTTCATTTTTGAAACATAAACAACAACATAGTGACACAAGAAAGATGTTCATACCTTCACCGAAAGCCCATTTCACTATAACTTTCAAGCTTCACTAAAGGCATTGTATAAGTAATACCATTAACTGGCATAATCCAAGTAATCTGAAGCCATATGGTTTATATGATCATTTAATTCTGGCTTCATGGTGTCTTTTTAATGTGTGGTGATCAATGTTTGTATGTGAACAACAGACTTAATTTAGGCCCAATCCCAATTCTACCCCTTAGCCCTTCCCCTTACCCCTCGTTTTGCGTGTGTTCCAGTTCTCTTTAGCTTGAAGACGTAAGGGTAAGAGGAAGGGCTAGATGCCGTTTGAAACAGAGATTATTCAGGACCACACTCGAAACCAAGGGGTAAGAAAATTTCCCAGAATACACCATCTACAACGACAGCATGGCTGCACACAGAAGTCAGGAGATGCAAAAATTAGTTTTTTTTTGTCATTATTTCAAATTTTTACAACAAACAAGCACATGTTTTAATACATTCATAGCCGCGTTTGTGTTTTACCGTCATGTTTATATATATATATATATATATATATATATATATATATATATATATATATATATATATATATATATATATATATATATATATATATATATATATATATATATATATATAAAAGAAGCTAAAATAAAAAACGCTAAATTTCGCTATCTATAGTCCTTAATAAAAGTGGTCCCCCAACATTCCGTCACTCGATGAAACTCGAGTACCCTGTCAGAAAAGTCTAGTGGCTGGGACCAATGTTTTTACAGTGTCTAGTATAATGTTAATGTTGTTTTCGTGTGTTTACATAGATGAATATGGCCACGGTGTAAATGCACAGTACAGTTATGAAAACATGATATTGTTGCCTTTAGTGATTTGCTGAAGATAAATACCAAAAAATAACACAACTGAAATAACTACTACTATTTATCTTTGTCATGATGGCAGTAAATAGAATTTGACTAGATATTTTTCAAGACACTTCTATACAGCTTTAAGTGACATTTTAAGGGTTTAACTAGATTAATTAGGTTAACTAGGCAGGTTAGGGTAATTAGGCAAGTTATTGTATAATGATGGTTTGTTCTGTAGAAAATTAGCTTAAAGGGGCTAATGATTTTGTCATTAAAATGGCTTTTAAAAAATTAAAAACTGCTTTTGTTCTAGCCGAAATAAAACAAATCAGACTTTCTTCAGAAGAAAAAACATTATCAGACATATTGTGAAAATATCCTTGCTCTGTTAAACATATTATGGGAAATATTTAAAAAGAAAAGAAAAATCAAAAGGGGGCTAATAATTCTGACTTCAACTGTGTGGTGTGTGTGTGTGTGTGTGTGTGTGTGTGTGTGTGTGTGTGTGTGTGTGTGTGTGTGTGTGTGTGTGTGTGTGTGTGTGTGTGTGTGTGTGTGTGTGTGTGTGTATATAATATAAATTTCACAGTATGTCTGATAATATTTTTTCTTCTGGAAAAAGTCTTATTTGTTTTATTTTATAACTGGAATAACTACAGCAGTCGTGATTGTCAATCTCATATGAAGCAAGAGACCGTGATGACATATGATGTGTGCAGGTGCTGTAGTGGTGTCCCATTTCTTAGGGGTAAATTTTGAAGCCCTTCCCCTTCACACTCTGTTTCAAAGACCAAGGGGAAGGGGTAGGGGTACAAAAATAGAATTGGGATTGGGCCTTAAACAACTTGTCAAATAACGCAATCATGTCTCTTCAAAAGAACAAATCACTTGATTCTTTTAGATTATCCTCATAATTTATCAACTCTGTAAAAGTGGAGCGACAGAAATCTGTTATAAAGTGTTATAAAACTGCGTAACTGATGACCATTTTCTTTTTTTTGAGTAAACTATATCCACTTACGTGTTTTCTTAAAAACTGTGTTGCACATAAAACGCTGGAACCGTTCAGCATAGAATCCGGGCCGATGTACAGAGACTGTATCCTATAAAGTCAATGTTTATAACGCATGGTGAGAAAAATTACCACAATACTTGCTTTAAAGGTAGGTAAAGAAACAGATGACTTACCCCATCATGAACCAAGGCCTTCCAGGAATGCTCTAATTTTTTGATAAATCTAAAGGAAGAAGCGAAGGAGAGATTTAAACGATGGTCATAAACAGCCTGTACATACAACTGTCACGACAAGTCACCTGTATGACTGCAATATGTCAATGATCCCAATATAAACCAAAATTCTCTCTCCTCTACTGTTGCGTGCTGGGATTCCTCCCCATCTGCGGAGAAAACAGTGTTTTTAAACAACTGAAATATTGTTAAATGACTACCATATACTGCAGGCAAACTAAATGAAATAAACTATACAAGGTATTAAAGGGTAGAAGAAATATAAGAGTAAAAAGTTTGTTAAATGAGAAGTTAAAGAGAAAACATCAGAACCATAATGAGTAATAATAATTATAAAGAATAGAATAATAAAATTATGACTAACTGGTCCTCTGTTTCCAGAGTTCCTTTCCCTTTGGCCTCTCCCTGTATGGACTCCATAGCGGTGCTGTACAGTGCTTTTTGAATCTGTGGTCTCCTGTGGTCTGGTGTCACAGTCCCCTCAGATCCACCACCCTCCACCACCCCTGCTCGCTCTCGAGATGCCAGATCTGTATTATGGACCCCCACCAATAGGCTGTAGTCCATAATCTTAAAGCTCTGGAGCAGCTGTTAAATACAGAATTTGACCAATTAAGACAATATAGCAAAGAATAAAATCTTAAAACAGAGGTTCTCCAAAACATAAATGACTACATATTTGCTATATAAGTGTTTTTTATCGTGACAAAAAAATAAGTTTTTTGTAAACCAAACGCTTGTGGAAAAACTTATTTAAAATATTTAATGAAAGAAATTCCAGTATAAAATGCAGTTTTCACTAATATCCACCGATACAATAGATTATAATAACACCTTTTACCTTTTATATATTAACAAAAACTTTAATACATTAAAGATTAATATACGATAAGGCAAGATCACAAAATTGATCAGATCTTCCTAAAATAAAGGTCAATTGAATATTTATAATTTATGTCAACCCTACAGTTTAAAAGCACCCCCCCCCCCCCCCCCCCCCAAAAAAAAAAAAAATAAATTAAAAAATTATGTAAATAATATATACAGGCAGTGCAGAATTATTAGGCAAATGAGTATTTTGACCACATCATCCTCTTTATGCATGTTGTCTTACTCCAAGCTGTATAGGCTCGAAAGCCTACTACCAATTAAGCATAGTAGGTGATGTGCATCTCTGTAATGAGAAGGGGTGTGGTCTAATGACATCAACACTCTATATCAAGTGTGCATAATTATTAGGCAACTTCCTTTCCTTTGGCAAAATGGGTCAAAAGAAGGACTTGACAGGCTCCGAAAAGTCAAAAATAGTGAGATATCTTGCAGAGGGATGCAGCACTCTTAAACTTGCCAAGCATCTGAAGCGTGATCATCGAACAATCAAGCGTTTCATTCAAAATAGTCAACAGGGTCGCAAGAAGCATGTGGAAAAACCAAGGCGCAAAATAAACTGAGAACTGAACCATGAACTGAGAAAAGTCAAGGGTACAGCTGCCAAGATGCCACTTGCCACCAGTTTTGCCATATTTCAGAGCTGCAACATCACTGGAGTGCCCAAAAGCACAAGGTGTGCAATACTCAGAGACATGGCCAAGGTAAGAAAGGCTGAAAAACCACCACCATTGAGCAAGACACACAAGCTGAAACGTCAAGACTGGGCCAAGAAATATCTCAAGACTAATTTTTCTAAGGTTTTATGGACTGATGAAATGAGAGTGAGTCTTGATGGGCCCGTGGCTGGATCAGAATAGGGCAGAGAGCTCCAGTCCGACTCAGACGCCAGCAAGGTGGAGGTGGAGTAATGGTTTGGGCTGGTATCATCAAAGATGAGCTTGTGGGGCCTTTTCGGGTTGAGGATGGAGTCAAGCTCAACTCCCAGTCCTACTGCCAATTTCTGGAAGACACCTTCAAGCAGTGGTACAGGAAGAAGTCTGCATCCTTCAAGAAAAACATGATTTTCATGCAGGACAATGCTCAATCACACGCGTCCAAGTACTCCACAGCGTGGCTGGCAAGAAAGGGTCTAAAAGAAGAAAAACTAATGACAGGGCCCCCTTGTTCACCTGATCTGAACCCCATAGAGAACCTGTGGTCCATCATCAAATGTGAGATTTACAAGGAGGGAAAACAGTACACCTCTCTGAACAGTGTCTGGGAGGCTGTGGTTGCTGCTGCACGCAATGTTGATGGTAAACAGATCAAAACACTGACAGAATCCATGGATGGCAGACTTTTGAGTGTCCTTGCAAAGAAAGGTGGCTATATTGGTCCCTGATTTGTTTTTGTTTTGTTTTTGAATGTCAGAAATGTATATTTGTGAATGTTGAGATGTTATATTGGTTTCACTGGTGAAAATAAATAATTAAAATTGGTATATATTTGTTTTTTGTTAAGTTGCCTAATAATTATGCACAGTAATAGTCACCTGCACACACAGATATTCTCCTAAAATAGCTAAAACTAAAAACAAACTAAAAACTACTTCCAAAAATATTCAGCTTTGATATTGATGAGTTTTTTGGGTTCAATAATCACCTAAATAATGTTTAATAGGTTTAATAGTGCTGCTAGATGGCACAACTAACTCGGTTAGTTCCTTTGTGTCCAAAGAATACAATTTTCCCTGTAATTTAGTCAACTCTTTATTCCACATGATAAATAAACTACTAGTCAGTCAACAATTTGAACTGTAAAAATATTAAGTACTGTTGAATTGAGCAGCCTAATATGCTTTAACATTCCACCCTGAAAAGTATATGATGCATTGCTAAAAAAAGTTTATCACTTTTACTTTCTATTTCATTTGGCGTAGTCCCTGCTTTTTAATAGATTTAAATAATGATAAAACATTTTTATAAATTGGTATTATTATCTAAGCAATTTCATGACAATTTCAGGTATTACATTTCAGGTGCTAGGCTGTAGCACTGAATAAATGAAGAGATAAGGACAGATGACTTGCAGATGATAATAACAAATGTGCATACTGCGGCTTTATTTATAATGTACATAGAGCACACGTGGTCGTGACATGCAAATGTGAACACAGAAAAAATGTGCACAGCCGCGCACGCAATCAAAGCGATTTCATAATCATGCATATTGTAAGCGGCTTCATCATACGAACACATTTTAGGACCACATATCATTACACCTAAATAACGCCCGGAATAAAGCAGTTAATGCTCCTTCTTGTGCACAATGATGAGCAATAAAGGTGTGAACCATCAATAAGGTCTTCTGCATTAATGACGATGAACCTCACTGAGACCTCCCCCCTCAAAAAAACTTCAGATTTAGAGGTCGCCCCATTGAGCTCGAAAAATACGGAAATGCTTATTTATACGGATGAATCACATCCCTGGGTTAAGTAAATCATTTTATTTTTGAGATCCTAATTTTCTGTGATCTTTTTTCTTTTTTATTAAACAGACAGAAATAATCCAACATACAGTATGTCACAAAAGTGAGTACACCCTTCACATTTCTGCAAATATCTATTTATATATTCTTATAGGACAACACTGCAGAAATGACTCTTTGACAATGAAAAGTAGTCAGTGTAAAGTTCATTTAGCTGTGTAAATTTATTGTCTCCTCAAAATAACTAAAAATACAGCCAATAATAGCTGAAGCCCTGGCAATAAAAGTGAGTACACCCTTAAGAAAAAAAACTGAAATATTAATATTTTGTGTGGCCACCATCATTTTCCAGCATGGCTTTAATTCTCTTGGGCATGGAGTTGACCAGAGCTTCACAGGTTGCCACTAGAATCCTCTTCCACTCCTCCATCACAACATCATGGAGGTGGTAGACATTTGACACCTTGTGCTCCTCCACCTTCCTTTTCAGGATACCCCAGAGATGTTGGAGACATGCTTGGCCAGTCCGTCACCTTTACCCCCAGCCTCTTTAGCAAGCCAGTGGTCTTCTTGGAGGTGTGTTTGGGGTCATAATCATGCTGAAACACTGCTTTGTGGCCCAGTTTCCAGAGGAAGGGGATCATCCTCTGCTTCAGTATGTCACAGTATGTCACTTTAGAAGAGGCTTCCTTCTAAGACGACAACCATGCAGACCAATTTGATACAGCATGCGGCGTACAGTCTGAGCACTGACAGGCTAACCTCCAATCTCTTCAATCTCTGCAGCAATGCTGGAAGCACTCATCCATCTGTTTTTCAAAGACAATCTTTGGATGTGACTCTTAGAACGTGCACTCAGCTTCTTTGGCCGACCATGGCGAGTCCTGTTCTGAGAAGAACCTGTCCTCTTAAAGTGCTGGATGGTCTTGGCCACTGTGCTGCAGCAGTTTCAGAGTGTTGGCTATCTTCTTATAGCCTATAGGCTATCTTTATGCAAAGCAACAATTAGTTTTTTCAGGTCTTCTGAGAGTTTTTTGCCATGAAGTGCATTGTTGACAGAGTGGAATAGCTTTAATACCAAATTTAACTCACGTGCTATCTGGTGACACCTGAGACAGTGTAACACTAATGAGTCACCTGACACAGGGGAAGGAAAATGACTAATTGTGCTCAATTTGTACATTTTCACTTAAGGGTGTACTCACTTTTGTTGCTAGGGGTTCAGCTATTATTGGCTGTATTTTTAGTTATTTTGAGGGGACAATAAATTTACACAGCTAAACGAATTTTATACTGACTACTTTTCATTGTGTCAAAGAGTCATTTCTGCACTGTTGTCCTATAAGAATATATAAATAAATATTTGCAGAAATGTGAGGGGTGTACTCACTTTTGTGACATACTGTACATACATAGTCACAAAAGATATCAACCGACTATTCTGTTAACCGAGATATCTTTTAATACCCATACTCACCCAGCCCTGACCAAAAAATAAAAAGCAAAGTTAAAAACAACAAAATAATATCTATGAACAAAATATAGTAAATAAAAAATTAATCTGCACATATCTTATTACAAAAAAAACTTTAACAAAGGTAAATTGAATGGTGGCGGCACAGAGGCTCATTGGTTAGCACTGTCACCTCACAGCAAAAGGGTCGCTGATTTGAGACTGGGCCAGTTGGCATTTCTGTGTGGAGTTTGCATGTTCTCCCCTTGTTTCCTCCGAGTGCTCTGGTTTCCCCCACAGTCCAAAGACAGTTATAGGTGAATTAAATAAACTAAAATGGCCGAAGTGTATGAGTGTGTGTGAATGAGTGGGTGTTTCCCAGTACTGGGTTGCAGCTGGAAGAACATCTGCAGCATAAACATGTGCTTGAATAGTTGGTGGTTAGTTCAACCCGATAAATAAGGGATTAAAGGCTGATTTATACTTCTGCGTTAAGCGCACCTCTCAAAAAAGTAATGTGTACGCATAGTGCAAGCTCTGCGATTGGTCGGCTTGGTAGCGTTGACGAGTGTGGGCGGAGGTGAGAGCCGCGCGAGTGTGGAGTCCCGTGAAGGAGCTCTGGATGGAGACTGTTGTTTTGTGTTTACCTTATGATTAAAGTTGTTGCACGTCCGCCAGTTCCCGCCTCAAAATGAGCGAATTTGAGCCACTTGTACATTAAGGAAGCGTAAAACAAAACACCAGCGAAGAAACTCAACACAGAGGAACATAAACACATACTGCCAGCTAGTGTTTCAGAAGTGTTATTGCAGAGCGACAGAAAACAGTGCGCAAAAGTATAAATGCACGGCTACGTGCAAGGCGTGCGCCGTTGTTCACGCGGATCACTTGACGTAGAAGTATAAACCAGGCTTAAGACGAAGGAAAATGAATGAACAAAAGAATAAAAACAAAAAACAAATAATTCCCTCAAGGTATGAAATCTTAATTTTTATCTTCTACTCTGCAAAGACACATTAGACTGCTACTATTATTAGTTTTAAAACAGTTATTATTTTGATGTATTCAGTAAAGAATATTGAAAAATGCATCACATGAGCACCAATCAGCACATTAGAATAATCTTGGGAGGATTTCTGTGACAATAAAGACTAGAGTAATGACTGCTTTATTGTTTTAAATGCAAGCTTTGGTGAATAGAATGAACAAAAAAAAAAATTCTTACCGACCAACAAATTTTGAATGGTGCTGTATATCATGAATATTGTCATACACTGCACAGCACTAATCAAAATCATCACTATCGTAATAATTCTAAAACTAGCATACAATATCACACACCCCCAGGCATGCATGCTCACCAGGCAGTCCCGCTGGATAGTTTTGCAGAGCGCATTGTAGTTGTCTGGCTCCAGCTGGATGCCCTCTGGCATGTCCTGAATGAAATCCAGGTCTTTGTAAGTGGGCACACTCTTGTCTCTCTCTTTAGGAGAGGCACGCCGCTTGTACGTTGAGCCCTTCAGGTCATATTTGAGGTGCATAGGCACACTGCGAGGCAACAGATTGTTCATAACAACGATACGGATGTTCTTTCCACCCGCCTGAACGCAATACAACCCATAAAACTTTGGGAGCAGCGTTCTTTTGTTCTGATTCAGGTTCTAAGAGAAGACAGAGTAAAGAATATCATAAATAAAAGCTGTCATTTTCCATTACAGGCCTAGACAACTGGCAGATTTTAAATAAAAACATGCATTATGGTTCTGTTCTTAATATTTTGTTCTATTTTCATACAGAACTATCAAAGGAGATTTTGTAGCTGTCAACATTTTCAAAAATTCTAAAATACACAAGTGCTTATTGCTCACCATGAAGTACCCAGGCAGTAGTTTCTGCAGGAACTCTGCCTCTTTGTGCATGACTGTTTTAATAATAAACTCATCATCACTGGTCACATAAAATATGGATCCACTTGCTCCAGGATTGGACAGTTCGATCAAAGGATCGTTACACAGCGAGTACTGCAGAAAGAAAGAAGCCACAAAACAAACACATCAGGGTTGTCTCTAAAGCAGGGGTGCCCAAACCTTTTCATATAAAGGGCCAAAAACCAAATATCATTGAGAGCTGTGGGCCGAAGGTAAATATACCAAACTATATTACATTAAAGTTGACATGGGTAATTTCCTAATTTACTTCATAATTATATCATCATATAAAGAGAAAGCATTAATTTAAATCATATTAACTTATGCAGTATAACTTTTATTGTAATAAAAACAACTACATTTATAACACAGTGGAGTTACATGCTAAATACACTAGTCAAGCAGAATCTGCCTTTGACTTGATTTGCTCAACAAACTCTCTGCATTGCCAGGTGACATTTAAACTAAATCTGATTCATTTACACCATTTAATTGAAACATTTCATTTGAGTTAGCTTTGAACACTAAAACAAACAAAGGGTTACATTAAATTTGAATTGACAATCTCAAAACCATCCCCATCATTCTCCCTCTCTCCTCCGATGGAATGGCAGCCCAAATCAAAGGTTAACATGGGCCAACTTTGGCCCGCAGGCCCTAGTTTGGGCATCTCTGCTCTAAAGTAAATGAACTCATATAGCATGACTGTTAGATGGAACAATATATATTTTTATATTCAATTAAAATAGTACTCGTGTGAAATATTACTACATTTACAATAACCGTTTTTGCCACATTTGATCCCTAAAAATATGAGGTTTAATTTAACAAACAAACAAAAAACAATGGTAGTGCACCTATCTATGTAGTAACATATGATCTAGGATCCATTTAACATTATTTTATGGCTTCATCGGTGAGTATTATTAAAACATACTACTACTATATTACTAGTTTTTTTAAATACCTAATAATATGTAATATTGATTATCTAAAATTTGCATATACACATGAATATTATCATATAAAAATATGCTAATTTCTTACTCTGTTTACTCACAAACCACCATTTTATAAACTAACTTTTAAAAAAATCTCAAGATGTGTGTTTTTTGTGCATCTGTGTGAGTGTTTTATCTAACCAGATAGTCGTCAGGCCGAATGCCAAAGAGTTCTCGGAAATAACGGAAGGCAATGGGGGCGTAGGTCTTAAACCTGAAGTCACCATGGTGATGTGCTGGAGTCAAATTACTTCCTTCACTGTAGGATGAAAACAGGACAGTCAATACAGACACAGGGTTATGGCTTTCTGGTTTATTACATACAGTTGAAGTCAAAATTATCCCTCATGCGAGTTTTTTTTTTTTTTTTAAATATTTCCAAAATTATGTTTAATAGAGCCATTCATATTTGTTTTATTTCGGCTAAAATAAAATATGTTTTATTTGTCAATATTATTAGCCTCCTTAAGCAATATTTGTTTTCGATTGTCTACAGAACAAACCACTGTTATACAATACAATGACTTGATTATTTACCCTAACTTGCTTAATTACATTGTTAAGCCTTTAAATTTTACTTTAAGCTGAATACTAATATCTTCAAATATATCTAGTCAAATATTATGTGCTGTCATCAGGGAAAAGACAAAATAAATTATTAGAAATTAGTTATTAAAACTATTATGTTTAGAAATGTGTTGAAAAAATCTTCTCTGGGGAAAAATATAGAGGGGGGCTAATAACTCAGAAGGGGCGAATAATTCTGATTTCAACTGTATAAAATCTGCCGAGATGCCCACTATTGCAAGGTGTGAAAACAGAAAGCAAAGACTCTATTAGTTGGTATCACACTTGATTTACAGAGACAGATTTGCCTTAAAAATCAGTACAACTATTTCATTTAATTTAAATAGCTACAAATACAGTATATCTACAGATCAATGCAGAGTAGTTCAACACACAAAGATGATTTGTCCTGCACATACCTGGGGAAGAAGATGCTCTCTACTACATAGAAGTCCTGCATGAGGACATCTCTCTCTGCTTTCTGACTGAGGCTGCCCACTGTATGTGCGATACCCAGCTGGATGGCACCTTTCAGGGCAGAGGAGGTCGTCTACAAACAAAGAAAGAATGCGTGAGAAAGAAATGCAAGACCAAACACTAGATAAATACCACAATGATTATTTTAAATAACCTATAAATTAACAGTAATGTAGGTGGAGTGGAAACAAAAACAACTATAATTTCCAGTAGAACAAATGCTATTATCAGCAGTGGGAGGATATATATACAGGAGATGCAACAAAAACATATTGTCCCGTTGTTCTCCCACGGTTCGTTGCACCCTGTGATCCACAGTTCAGAATATGCATTATTAATATATAACATTATAATATAATATTAATATTGGTTTGTTAATAAAAAACAATTGCAACAAAGCAGTTCTGCCTTTGTACGCTTCCGAATACTTTTCCCATCCATTGCATATGCGAAGACCTGTCCAATCACACCTTAGTATGTAAATCTGTTGTTGACATCACGCTTTCTCAAGTGTCGGTGTGCGCATGTGGAGTTTCTGTGTGGTTCAGCATGGCAAGTGAAGGAGATAAAATGCAAATATAAATTCAGACAGACACAAAAACATAGTGAATGCCATATTTTTTTGCAAAGATAGTCTAGATCAGTGGTCACACTGGTGGATCGAAGCGGATCGAGGTCCGTGTCCAGACCGAGAAGCGTCCCATATGGACATACAACAGGTCTGTTTCAGTACCGCTACTTCTGGGTGTTCTTGCGCACCCGATTACTCCTGCTATTCACTCTGTTTACCCGCTATCTGCTAAGACAGGGTTCTTGCATCATTTTAAAAGTAAAATTTTATGCTTTTTAAGACCTCAACAAATATAATTTAACAAATAAATAATAGGTTACTCAATTTATTGCCTCCTACAATTGAAATCAAAACTTTAAAGTTTTCCATTTGGTATCAATTATGTGCAATGTGTAAACTTTGTGTAAAGTAAAAAAAAAAAGAAAAAAAAGAAAAATACTTTTCTTTGAGACCTTTTTCCTTTTTTTTTTTGTTCCTTTGTGATGTAAAACAGAGCCAACATAACATAGATAAGTTGGATTACACTAAACAACACAATGCCTTGTATGAAGGAACCACATAGAATAGAATACTGAAAATAAGCTCAATAAAAGTCCTCAAAACAGCCTTTTCACAAGCCAAAATGTTGACAAATAATCTACATAACTGTTAGAAAACACAAATGTTATTACATGACTTTCAATGAAAGAAAGTTTTGTAACATCCCAAATTCTCCTCAAGACATGTGGCATCTCTCTTCTCATCTTCTCAATTTCATGGTCTAGGTCCACCAACTCCCTTCTCTTTTCCTTGCATCTTTTTCTAATGGAATTCGATTTAGTGATAAGTTCTGCCATCTTGGTCCCTGCTGTATTCTCAGTGTGTGTGTATATATGTATGTGTGTTTATTTATATATATATATATATATATATATATATATATATATATATATATATATATATATATATATATGTATAAACTTCACTGCTTTCACCAGCGTTGCACATAGAGAATAACATCTTTATACACTTTGCATATGAAGTAAATTATATCTCAAAGCATTTACTGGGGCACTGGCGATTTTCAAATTGGTCTAGCGATGCCCCTTTGCTACGCACTTTAAATGCAGCAAGTAAAATGTGAATGTTTACACATGGATTATAATTTTGGCTCAGGGGAGAGAAGGGCGCAAGTGAAATTGGCCAAACTTGAGGGGGCGTGTGTCCTAAAAGTTAGAAAATCCCTGGTATGGTGAACCCACAGTACCTGTGACTTTTGGGTGTATGGCGCTGAAGTGAAACTTGTTATAGCCGACTGTGAGGTGGCATCTGAACTAGTAACATCGTTAGGTCGAGATGCAAACAATGCAAGGATTAACCTGGACCCGCTATGACTACTACTAGCTGCTGCAATGTACCGCTGGTGCTTTTCTCCTTTCATGTGCGACTCGACGGCTTTGAGCCCTATGGTCACCTCACCACGACAACCGCGTAATGGCAGCACACAGGTGACGCAGACCGACGTCAGCATCTGTAGCCGACCTACCGTAATAAGATAATAAATCACGGACACTGTCATTTCACTCCTGTTTCACACATACTACATTGATCAACTATTAGATGTTTTACAGTGGACCACTGTGCTTCCCTATCGGCATTAAGCACACCGGCTAAAAATGTAAAACCTACAGCAACTTTACAGTAAATTTAAGACAAATTAATTTCCTTAATATTCGGGATTTTAATTTAAGACTTTTTAAGGACCCGCGGAAACCCTGTAAGAACAGTTTTCTTCTTGACTGACTGTTCCTACTGAATTAAGAGAGAAGAGCCAAACTCTCTCTCTTTGCTTAAGTTTCATTCACTACAATGGTGGAAACATAATAAAACCATATAGAAATCATAAATAAAAATGCGTTGTTGCCTTGGTAATGTAAGCACAATGAAAACAGAAGTAATCAATACTTTAAAAGTGCTCAATTATTAGCATGTGTTGACAATTACTATCTGCATAATTGGTTGAGACTGTGGAGTCAAGATGTAAAATAGAAAAAGGGAAATTTAAGCTTATTTTCTTAAGCAATTTATTTGAACTTACAACTTTCAAAATGCCCTATTTTATTTAATTCATGCGAGAATATATGTGTGAAGCTGTTGCATTGTCAGGTGTTTGCTATCCAATAAATACGTGTATTGTTATTTGAATTGTTCTGTAGGCATTTATTTCTAAGCATAGCACAAACCATAGCATACAGAAAACGCTACCCTAACACCGTGATACACACCGAACTGTGAGTAGATTTAACCGCTGCTGTATATATATATATACACACACACACATACACACACACATACATACATACATATATACAGGCAGTGCAGAATTATTAGGCAAATGAGTATTTTGACCACATCATCCTCTTTACGCATGTTGTCTTACTCCAAGCTGTATGGGCTCGAAAGCCTACTACCAATTAAGCATATTAGGTGATGTGCATCTCTGTAATGAGAAGGGGTGTGGTCTAATGACATCAACACCCTATATCAGGTGTGCATAATTATTAGGCAACTTCCTTTCCTTTGGCAAAATTGGTCAAAAGAAGGACTTGACAGGCTCCGAAAAGTAAAAAATAGTGAGATATCTTGCAGAGGGATGCAGCACTCTTAAAATTGCCAAGCTTCTAAAGTGTGATCATTGAACAATCAAGCGTTTCATTCAAAATAGTCAACAGGGTCACAAGAAGCATGTGGAAAAACCAAGGCGCAAAATAACTGCCCATGAACTGAGAAAAGTCAAGCGTGCAGCTGCCAAGATGCCACTTGCCACCAGTTTTGCCATATTTCAGAGCTGCAACATCACTGGAGTGCCCAAAAGCACAAGGTGTGCAATACTCAGAGACATGGCCAAGGTAAAAAAGGCTGAAAAACCACCACCACTGAACAAGGCACACAAGCTGAAACGTCAAGACTGGGTAAAGAAATATCTCAAGATTGATTTTTCTAAGGTTTTATGGACTGATGAAATGAGAGTGAGTCTTGATGGGCCCGTGGCTGGATGGGTAATGGGCAGAGAGCTCCAGTCCGACTCAGACGCCAGCAAGGTGGAGGTGGAGTACTGGTTTGGGCTGGTATCATCAAAGATGAGCTTGTGGGTTCTTTTCGGGTTGAGGATGGAGTCAAGCTCAACTCCCAGTCCTACTGCCAGTTTCTGGAAGACACCTTCTTCAAGCAGTGGTACAGGAAGAAGTCTGTATCCTTCAAGAAAAACATGATTTTCATGCAGCACAATGCTCCATCACACGCGTCCAAGTACTCCACAGCGTGGCTGGCAAGAAAGGGTCTAAAAGAAGAAAAACTAATGACAGGGCCCCCTTGTTCACCTGATCTGAACCCCATAGAGAACCTGTGGTCCATCATCAAATGTGAGATTTACAAGGAGGGAAAACAGTACACCTCTCTGAACAGTGTCTGGGAGGCTGTGGTTGCTGCTGCACGCAATGTTGATGGTGAACAGATCAAAACACTGACAGAATCCATGGATGGCAGGCTTTTGAGTGTCCTTGCAAAGAAAGGTGGCTATATTGGTCACTGATTTGTTTTTGTTTTGTTTTTGAATGTCAGAAATGTATATTTGTGAATGTTGAGATGTTATATTGGTTTCACTGGTGAAATTAAATAATTGAAATGGGTATATATTTGTTTGTTAAGTTGCCTAATAATTCTGCACAGTAATAGTCACCTGCACACACAGATATCCTCCTAAAATAGCTAAAACTAAAAACAAACTAAAAACTACTTCCAAAAATATTCAGCTTTGATATTAATGAGTTTTTTGGGTTCATTAAAAACATGGTTGTTGTTCAATAATAAAATTAATCCTAAAAATACAACTTGCCTAATAATTCTGCACATATATATATATATATATATATATATATATATATATATATATATAGACATGCACACACACACACACACACACACACACACACACACACATATACATATATACACACACATATACACATATACATATATACACACACACACATCTGTATACACACACGCACACACACACACACGCACACACACACACACACACACACACACACACACACACACGTCAGAATTTACCAGAGGTATGAATAATAATAATAATTTTGAGCTTGACTGTACATAACCATACAACCTAATATAATCATTTTTACATTCTAAAAAGAAAAGGTGCAAATCTATTTTTTTATGATCTATATTTACTCATTTTTTACACATTCAAATACATGATGTCTGATAATAATAATAATATTATTTTCCTTCTCGTCAAAATAAATCAAGCCAACTTTTCCACCATATTTAACTAAAAACAATGATCAACAAAACTAAAAAAATGTAATGGCATCTTTAATTAACTCCCTTTTTTAGCAGTTTCTCTCTGTTGCCCTTGCATTACTATCAGATGACACATTTGACTGCAAGCTGACCTTTTTGTATGTTGTTTCTCCAGTAGGATCAACTCCTCTGTGACCGATGGTTTTCTTCATACTTTGAGATGATCCCGGCCCCTATTTAGAGCGACAGATGTAAAAATGAGACAGAAAAAAAAGGTATTGTGTCAAGAAAAAGGATTCAGGAGGCTTCTGTTTGTCAGGTGTTTCCTCAAGTCAAACACAATCACAAACACTCCTGTTCATCATCGCATTACTTTGATACAACTGAATCTTTTAATTAATGATGAGAACAGTGTGTATATGTGTACAGGTTAATGTTGTTTACAGGGATACAAAGTTATATAATGACATGGGTATGACTTAGTTGTACTCTATTAAGGTGATTTAATTCAAAACGCTTAAAAATCGTACTCAACAAGATCTTTTGACATTACAATTTTTCCACAGGTTTAATGAGAGCGTTGAGTTTAGGGGTAGGGCCATATATATATACAAAAAAGCGTTTTTACAGTATAAAATACATTACATCTTTGGATTGTCCTTGTAAACCATGTACATAAGTGTGTGTGTGTTGTGTGTGGGTGTGTGTATAACTCTGTCAATATTTGTCTTGTTCAAGATCTTTTTCACATGACTGTTTAATTAACACAAAGCAACAGTAAGTCAACCTTACTTTAGCCTACAGGAATGTGTTCACATTCCTTTACAAATGTCCAGCAGAAAAGAAAAAAGTAGCTTGGTTTTGGATGAAACTGTGGACACTATTCTAAGACCATACACACTAGTCTGACAAATGAAAAACTGAAATGAAAAAACAAGGGAAGGTGAAAACACCGCTGAAACACATTGTTCAGTCACCTTATTGGAATGGAACTACCTGTTCAATAATGATAAAAGATTAACTATCATAACCAAACTATGCACTGGGAAACTTGTTGCGTAGTGTAACTTGCGAACCTATCCCTTACTGTTTACGCACTGTGTTTTCCCTCAGTTAGATCATTCGAACACAAATATTTTAAAGGGATAGTTCACCCAAAAATAAAGATTTACTTACCCTTAAGAGGTTACATACCTCCTAAAATAAGATAAATAAGACATTTTGAAAAATGTTAGAAACTGTTAACCATTGGAAGTCAATGGTTGCAGGTTTCCATATTCAAAATTACTTTTTTCAACAGAAGAATGAAACTCAATCAAGTGAAGGCTGAGTAAATGATGACAGATTTGTATTTATTTGGGTGAACTATTCATTTAAATGTTGGTAATTCTGAAAGGGATTCTCATTAAACTAAAACATCTTTTGTCCTTTGCAGTATTTGAGTGTCAAAAAGATAAAACTGCCCAGTCGTCATCTTTAAAACTTAGAGAGTAATTAAAATAATTTCCCTGAGTCTTACCTCTGTAATAGTCATCTTTCGAACTCCGCTGGACCCTTTAAAGATGGAAGCAGAAAGAAAATGCATGAAAAAAACATGTTAGAAAATTAACTTTATTCCACTTCTTGCTGTTTTTTTTCTACAACTCAAAACCATCCTGATTTACTAATCATTATAAGACTGATAAGTAGACTAATAAACTACTATTTATAAAGTTGTTTTTTTGTATGGTAATGATATTGTCAAGAACGCTCTGGTTACTAAGGTAACCCTCGTTCCCCGAGGGAGGGAAAGGAAATGCTATGTGGAAACTTCCACAATGGGGATTTCATTCAGAAAGCCAATCATCTAAAAGAGTATGTAACGGGCCAATGAAATGCCAATGAGTTGGCAGCTTCAGCTTGCGCAGCTGATGCTTGTTGCAATTAATTTGGCTATAAGAGCACAGTGCGAGCAAAGCCAAAGCATCATTTTTTAGCGGAAGAGACTTTCACCTCAACAGCTCAGGGGCAATCATTATGGCGAAGGCACAAAGCATTTCTGTCCACCTGCTATCCAAGTGGGGAGATTGGTGACAAGAGAGCATATGGACTAGCCCTGAGAAGGGGAGTACGCATATGAATATAAGATGGTTAGCGGTGACGGAAGACACGGGTACGCCTGTGAGGGGGGACTGCACCGTGGCAGTATAAGCATATGGGATCGCTTAGTGGGGATCGCACATAGCGGGCACCTATACCCAGAACGCATGCTGACCAGCGGGCATACCAACAACGTAACGGGTCAGTGCCTGACTCCTCCGCTGAGTCAGATGCTGGGGGCCTCGGAGGAATATCTGCAGGGTTCGCCTAGCGGGGAACTTTACTGACAGAGTGAATAAACGCACGTATCTCAGTGTTAGAGAGAATGGCACAGCAAGGGTTTTGCAACACCTAACCGAACTTCTCATTTACCGAGTGAGGAAACCGGCTCCCCTCAAGATTAATAAATCTCGCAATAGGTATTGCCCAGCCCGCAGCTTTACAATGTCTGTTAGAGAGGCGTCGCGTGCTAACGCTCAAAAGGATGCGCACTTCGAGGAGCGGGCTCTCACTCTTGGGGGACACGGCTCGCCCTGGCTTAGATGAGCGAGGGAGATGGCATTCACTGTTCAGTCTGGGCAGCGCTTGAAGTTTCACTACGTAGCTGAAGGAACATTGTAGGTACCTAGGGCACCTAGGTGGGCCGGGGTCTCAGGTAAACGTTAGAGTGGGCCGGCCCAAAACGCTGGCACATTTCGCTGACCAAAAATGCCTCCAGATACCCACCCATTTGGCCGATGCAAACGCGACCAGAGGATGCTTCCCAGCGTGTCGCCATCGCCGCATCCTCAGAGCGGGGATGATTGTAGTGCCAACCCCTCAGAGCGGAGAGGACAGCCTTAGCTCCAGCCAACTGAAGGAGGATAGCATCACTCTGATCTGGCATGTTCGAGGTTTCCTTCTCGGGGAAAAAGGTAATCACACAGTGAATAGACTCCACTTCAGGGCGTGGGCACCTGAGTGTGAATCTCTGAGTTAGAGAAAGACGCAGCCCATAACAGCTGGCCAGTCGGGGGTGGAGTCTCCATTTTCCCAGGCGAAACTGCCGTGAGAGCGCATGGGCTGCACGGTTGAGCTCGGTGGGAAAAATGGAATGCAGCAAATGTGCCGCGTATGACTCTGGGGGAGCAGACGGCAAGCGAGCTGAGACATGCGGCGAGAGCGGATACCAATTCGGTTGATATACGCCACCGCGGCCATGCTGTCTGTCCTGACCAGCATGTGTTGTCGCTCCAGCACTGGTAAAAAACGGCAGAGAGCGAGGAACACTGCCAACAGCTCTAGGCGATTGATATGCCAATGCAACTGGGTTTTTTCAGCTGCATGCCCGCAACACACGGCCCCCCAGCCAGTGCTGGAAGCATCTGTCAATATGACATATCACAATATGTCTGGACGCCTGTCCTAGAGGCACTCAGGCCTGTAGGAATGAGGGGTCATTCTAGGGGTTGAGGGCGCGGTGGCACAGCGCAGTGACAGTCACTCAGTGTGTGCCCGTGTGCCATGCGCGTCTGGGGACTCGATTGTGAAGCCAGTGCTGAAGTGGCCTCATAAGGAGTAATCCGAGCGGCGTACATCGGCTGCGGATGCCATATGCCCCAGGAGCCTCTGAAAGATTTCAGTGGGACCACTATTTTGCTGTCAAACTCTCTCAGACAGTTCAGCATCAGCTGAGCGCGCTCTCCGGAGAGGCGCGCTCTCATGGTGACCGAGTCCAGCTCCAACCCGAGAAAAAAGATCCTCTACACCGGGGCGAGTTTGCTCTTTTCTCGGTTGACCTGAAACCCCAATAGGTGGAGGTGCTGGAGCACCTTGTCCCTGTGCATAGTCAATTGCTCCCTGCAAGTGGGCTAAAAACAGCAAGTCGGCGAGATAATGGAGTATGCGGATGCCCGCGAGCCAAAGGGCACCCTCCGCGAGCTTGGGGAAGACCCGCGGAGACAGAGAGAGCACGAAGGGGAGGACTTGTACTGCCAGGCTCGCTTGACGCAGATCGCAGAAAACTGACGGTGGCGTGGAGTATGAAGACATGAAGTAAGTGTCCTTCAGGTCTATTGCTGCAGGCCAATCCCGAGGACAAACGCACCGGAGGATGCGCTTCCGCATAAGCATTTTGAACGGCAGCTTGTGCAGACAGCAGTTCAAAAAGCGCAGATCTAGGATTGGCCGTAACCCACCGCTCTTTTGAATACGATGAAGTACAGGCTGTAAACCCGCTCTCCATCTCGGCTGGAGGGATTGGTTAGATTGCATCCTTCGCCAGGAAGACAGCAATCTTCTCTCGCAAGACAGGGGCGGGCACAGGACTGACCCTGGTGACATACACCCCCTTGACCTTGGGAGGCCATTTTGCGAATCGAATAGCCGAGTCTGATCATGCGTATGAGCCACCACAAAGGGCTGGCCCGCGCTAACCAGGCAGGCAGAGCCCTCGCTAATGACTGCATCGAAACAATCGCTCACATACCAGCAGTGGGGCAGCGCGGAGTGGGAGTGCTGATCCGGGGAGCGCTGGGGTCCCGCGGAAGAGCTGGAGGCGAGAGATTCACTCACCTTGCACCCAGACTCCGGAGGGGAGGGCTGGAGGTGTGAGAGAAAGGAGACCGTCCTCCCTGACCTCGTGAGCCACTGGCGAAGTGCGCCGATCCTGCGAGCTGGAAGGCTTTTCATAGCGTCCCAGACTGGCAGTATTCGGGCGGTCACATCCAGGGAAGGGAAAGATGCTCTCTCTCTGAGGAGCCTGGCCCTCCACCGGGGAGAGAGCAAGTTCCCTCTTCTCCGCATGGCCCATCTCAGGATTGCTTCGCGGTCCGTTAATCGGACTTAACGGCGCCCTGGGACGGGGAGCGCTGGTGGCCTGCGAGGTGCTCGGCGCTGCCGCTGGCCGGAGGCGCAGGCGGGGGTGGAGCAGCACTCGAAGACGGGCGGTCTCGGCGTCAAGCAGTGGATGTGGACCGTCTTAAATCCCCGTCGAAGGATGGCCCATCATATCTGACTGCACCGCCGTGAATTCCTGGGTGAATTCACCAACAGTGTCGTTGAATGGGCCAGACAGGTATATGGGGGAGGCAAGAAAGTGAACTTTGTCGACTCCATGCATATTTTTTGCCAGGTTTAGACCGAGGTGGCGCTCCTGGACCACTAATGTGGCCATTGTTCTTCCCAGGGCACGCGCAGCAGACTTGAGGTCCGTGGAGCTCAGTCGGGTGCGGGGCTTGTAACAAGCCTGGGTTGGAACCACCCTCGAGCAACTGGGCTAGCGCGCGCGCATGGACCCTAACATGCGGGGTGGAAGCATCGTGGACCGCGGTTGTGTGGGCTCTGGCTCGGAGGGAGGCAGAAGACTGACACGCCTTGGACGGGAGATGAGGTTGATTCCAGCAGAAGGAGGCACCACTAGTCTAGTCGGTTTGGCTGCGGGGCTGGGGGATAAAGCATCTCCAGGCCCGTGGCCAGAACAGCCCGGGAAAGCACAGTTATCATGTCTGTTTCTAGATCTGCCGCCGCGCTCGCTTCCGAGGGGAGGGAGCGGAGGGAGGGGATCCTTCATCAGATCATGACAGCCCACCTCCGATGCAGCGGTGGACATCTGAGCCTCAGTGTCATCAAGTGAGAGAGCGGCCATGTGGGGATGGATGGAGCGCGTGGAGGAGCGATAGGTCCGCAAGCCCGTGGGCGGCAGATTTACTCCCACTGTAACCCTCAGATCTTCCCGAGTGCCCACCGCGGAGCGGAGGACAACTTGGGTGGGTGGCTCTTTTGCAAGAGCGAACCGCGATCTTTAACTGTGCAACACACATGCCACCGCAGTGATGGCATGCACTGCCCGCGAGCACCGCATTAACATGCATGACCCCAGTCATGAACGCAGTGCTCGTGCCCATCATCTGAGGACAGGAAACCACCGCATCCAGAAACGCACAGTCGGAGCAACGTCTTGAAAAAGACATGCTGCATGACTGTGTTGCTCTTTTAGGAAATTCGCAACAATACATACTGCTCTGGAGGACCGAACTCAAAGGACACCAGGCAAGGGAGAAACCCAGCTCGACCGTCTGCCACTGCGTGTCACATACTCTGGACCGGGAGATCGCTCTCGTTAACTCTCTGTCTGAATCTCAGCTGGAAGAACCCTCATCGACTCTCTCAGAAGGCTGTTGAAGTCTCTGAAGTGAAAATTATGCTTTGGCTTTGCTCGCACTGTGCTCTTATAGCCAAATTAATTGCAACGAGCATCAGCTCCGCAAGCTGACACTGCCAACTCATTGGCATTTCATTGGCCCATTTACATACTCTTTCAGATGATTGGCTTTCTGAATGAAATCCCCATAATGGAAGTTTCCACATAGCATTGAAGTTCCCCTTCCGAAGGGGAACTAAAAAATGTAATGTTAAAATGCTTTATTGGCTAAATAACCTCAGAACAAATTTTTCAAAACATACGCTAAACAAACAAACAAACAATTAACAAAATCCCTCATTATATCTTTTGTTAAAACTGTATAAACTGATAACCTTTATTAAATGATGTTCAAAACTTGATAGGGTCTCAAATTTAAAATCTGTTTGCCTCTCTAACGCACCAGAAAATTAAACTTAAATAATCTAATAGCTGCAGTAACTTGGGCTAAAATCTGTCAAGAGCCCGACTTATCTTACCATTTGCAATATACAGACAATATAAGAGTTAAAATTCTTCCCATGATAAGAATTTTTCTACCTGCAATAACAATGACAAAACCCACAATCTAAATGTGGTAACCAGACATAGTTTTGTATATCAGAATGAGAAAAAAAATGTCAATTCAGCTATTTTATTGCATTATATACAGTCACAGTGATAATGGTGATATACTGATATTATGTAGATTAGAATTTTTTATTATAAATAAGCTTTTATTCTTACAAAAGTGTCCAAGATGGTTTAAAGTACACAAAGAAAACCATGTATTGCAACAATTGTGCATTTTTTTGGCTTCATGTTTGATTTGTTTGGACTCTGCTACTGCCAGTAATGCATGCTTTCGTGAAGCTTTGAAACCAATGACTGTATAAAATATGGACGACGTGACAGCGTCATTCAATTCCTATTGAATGCTTGAAGGCAAAATGCCCCATGACGGGCACAAACTGTCGCAAAAGACTGCTAAAATTGGAGCCTGGGCATGCGCAGAAGGGACTACCTGATGGAGCCAGAGGCGGAGCCGCGCAATCAAGCTTCCAACCAAACGCTTGTACATCAAATCAACCACGCCCCCTGAACTTCTCATTTGACCGCCCATATCTGCACTATAACATAGGCTTGCTAATATAAATATAAGCATTTACATTTAAAAACGCATAATAATACACGATAATAATAAACATTTTCTGTTTGTGTTAACAGACTTTTTTCTCTATATATTATTTCCTGTACATTATATTATTTCAAACTACTAAAATGTCAATAGAAGACAGAGCATAGATCAAGGTCCCATAATGCAACTCACAATTGTAAATAAACAGAAAACACGTGGGAATCAAAAATATGGAAACTGTTAATTAAAAGATTTTTTTTACAGTGTGGTATGGATAATACATTACCATTTATATGATAAACATATTTTTTCCTGCATTTATTTAACATATAATCCTTTTTCCAGCCATGAAATAGTAAATTTGTGTGTCAATGTCGCAGCAGTGTTGTTGTTTTTTTTTTATTTAAGATAGGCTAAAAGTAAATAGCTCGATGGTTGCTCGACTTCCTGCTGATGAGAAGAGACAAAACCTACAACAACCAAGAATTCTTCGTGCTGCGTTGAACTGAAGACTATTGCTACATTCAAACTTATGTACAACCCCATACAGTACACAAAAATAGAATTAGTGTCCCAAAACATAGTGTGTTGAAAAGAGTATACCAAAGGTTACCAGATGGTCTACTATTTCCAATTGAAATTTAAAGTGTAGAATCTTCTGTATTATAACCACTAATATTGCATGTTGGACATAAATTTAATTAGAACTACAAACGTGGATAAAAAGTGTTAAACTACAAACATGGCGGATGAGTGAGACCGTCAAGAAGAGAAACGTTTTGCATGTGAAAGTACAAATTTGTTCAGTATGACTTCCTATTACTTATTTGTTCTATACGGATTATTCTATCGACTAAATAATTATTAGACTAAGAGATTAATTTTATTTTAAAAATGACTATTTTTATATTAATTACTTAGTGGTGCTGGACCGCTTACAAATCAAAGAATAAGCCGAAGTAAAGTGAGTGAGCCATGTTATTGGCCATTAAAAAAAAAAAGAACTATTACTACTACTAATCTGTCAGGTTTATGAATATTAATTACATTGTCTGCTATGTATACCTACATGTGTCAACCTGCAACATGAAATTTATCCATAAAATAGAATACAAAAAGTTTCTACGCAACATTTCACAAAATTCTCTCTCTCATCAGTTTATTAAATAAATAGTGACATTCTAAACTACCTCATCTGATTTAAAGAGTGCAGCATAATAAGTGTCAATTTAAGATTTTTCTATATTACACACTTGAGGATATTACCTCACATCTGTATCATTATCAACAGGTTGCAACATTTTGAACATGCAAAGAAACAATAATTAAACTATATTTTAGAGGTAAGAACAAATTACGGCAGCCCTAGTACATACTAGAAAGTGTTATAAGTACGTATACCACATCATGAGTTCTCTCTCTGACACTGATGACGCATATTTGCTGTCCTGATGAGTAAATGCCTGAAGAATGGATGGAAGGTAATTCATCCATTCTCAGATTACCTCTCAGACAACTGCTGAAAACCTTGTAGTAACCAATAGCAACAGCTATTTTAAGTTGGATTTAGTGAGGCCAGATAAAGATTTCAATGCCAAACCGATCAAAATGTGAAGTCAGTATGAGAAAAAAATTTGAACAATGGAATTTGAGAAAAAGCAGCATTTAATTGCTTATGCTGACATCTCACAATGATGCAAACATGCATGCCCAAACACTAACATCTACAATATGTATAGCGGCACAATATCCAGGAACTGTGCTATATATTTACATGTTCCAGCAGACGCTTTAATCATCAGTCTGCGATACCAATGCCTATTCCTGTCGGCTTTAATTTCATAAACAGATGACTCACAGTTACTATTTTTTTTTTCACTTTCATTACAGTCCATCTGTCCCCAAGTAATCAAGCTTAAATCGCCACTGCAAACGAGACCATGCAAGAGAGAAGACAAGTGGCATTCAGAAAGTGTAAATGTCCTGGTATACTTCAAACAAAATTTAAGAATAAACTGAAAGGAAATCATTTAGAAAAAAAACTGCCTGAAACAAATTTCTTTTTGAGTTTGTTTGAGCAGTAATTGCGTAATTATTATTAATTGCATAATTGGTGCAATTACTTTCCCTCGAATTTCTTATTCGGCAGGGATCAGAGGGGAAAACAACACTAGACACATCAATACACTGGAGAGTTGAATAGCAGAGCAGGTACAGATGTATCCACACATGTACATTCGCTCACCGAGAGATTTTAAAGATTCAAGGGGGTCATATAGTAAACTAAAGACCACCTTGTCATGCTACATCTTTTCAATCAGAGTACATACCTTGACAGTGCCATTCGCTGTGATAAATAGAACACGATTTAATGATGTGGTGGTGCTTCTCAAACTATCTGGCCACAGAAGCAAGGTGGCTTGCACAACATTCCAATCCCTTTTATTCTATCTTCT
This sequence comes from Danio kyathit, assembly GCA_903798195.1. Lineage (NCBI taxonomy): Eukaryota > Metazoa > Chordata > Actinopteri > Cypriniformes > Danionidae > Danio > Danio kyathit. Next base: position 17,133,895 of record LR812534.1, on the reverse strand, counting down.
TATTTATTTGATAAATAACCGATCCAAATTAAGATACTAATTGTATAAAATAAAATTCGTTCCAAAAACAAGAATCTTCCAAAAAAAAATTTATGAAGTGGTCAAAAATGGTCTGACCAACTTCTTTCTTTTGGTGTGAGATATGACCTAAAATCAAAATCTCCCTCTCATAATTCGTTGGCGTCATTTGTACTGTAAACATACTCAACTATTAAAGGTCTTTTTCTAATGAAAGAGCATGTTTCTATATTTTATGATATTCAATCAATTATTGAAGAAAACAAACTATGGTTATTTGATGAATACTTCAAACTAAAATCAGAGCAGAAATTTAGATGAAATTTCAAAAATTAAATTGATATCTTGTGGAAAAAAGGTCCCATTTTAGTTTAAATGTAAAAGACAAGTTTCATTTTTAAAAATAGAAAATAACTTTTTTCGCAAATATTATAAATGAATGGTTTACCTGATGTATGAGAAACTACGTTCTCGCAAATATGAACAGCGCACTAACCACGATGTCAGGGAAACTCCCATGCACTGTTTTAAAAAGGGAACTATTAACAGAATAAAAAATAATAATATTAATAACCAGCATGGGGAAATTACATCGGTTAAAGTTAAAGTAAGGTTAAAGTATACAGTCACTCAGACTTTTTGAACCTCTTTTTGCCCTGAAGAATGAATAGAACTTTGTTTGAAGTATACCGGGGCCTTTAGCCACACAGCAACAACAGACCCATGCATATACCTCTCCCAGAGGACAACAGCCTCCAAAAAGGAGTCCTCAGATCTGTAGAGGCAAAATAGTCATTTTAATGGGGTACAGACTGAGCACTTAAACCAGTGGGTACTAAAATGATCTCTCCAAGTCATTAAGAAACTGGAAGAGTGTTTGTTTGGACTGGTGGGTATTTGTTTGTTCAGATGTGGTCGTATCCTTTGTTTATCTGTTTGGGTGAAAGTTGGGTGGAGCTACATCAATAAAAGATAATTGAATTAGAACAGTGGCTCTCATACTGTGGTACGTGTACCACTAGTGGTACGCAGGCTTCCTTCAAGTGGTACGTGGAGGAATCGCTGAATAATTAAAGTAAAAAAATGAACACACTTTTAACCCTTTGATGCGTACAACACCACCGATGTGATCAGTAAATTGATTTTAATAGGCTAAACCTTTTATTTTATTTTCAATTTTCTAATGTTTATTATGCATTCTATTATTTGAAGCTAATTTCCTCTCCGTATTTGTAACAGTTGTTGGGGGCGTATCCTGCATTTTTATATTCCAATGTTGACAGTTATAGTTTAATCACTTATTTTTCTGACACACAAAGCCTACTCTAACCTGCAGTAAGCAGATCTATTTTCTAATTTAAGTAAGTAAATCCAATTCATATATTTAAAATACAAGTTAATGTTTAGATTTCAAAGATATATGTTGCATGTATATATGACTTATTTGTGTATTTAAAAATGTATAAAAAAAAAAAAAAAGAATATGATGACATACAGCATATATTTACGAAGTCCAAGGAACGTTTCCAGGTTTTGATGAATAGGCTACTTAATACTTTACATTTATGTACAGCAGTTTTCTTTTTACTTTTTAAGAACTGTGCCATTTTTAATTAACTTTAATTTTAATTTAAACGTTGACATTTTATTTATTTTTTTTACCTATTAGCACAGAGCAGTGTTCAATGTTTAGACTATTTATAATGGTTAAAGTGGCTGACAATAATAAATATTCTTAACAATAAGAAATAATCTGCCTCGTTATTGAACTGTGCAGAGCTGTAGCTGCCTAATGAGGCCTACTACACTACTTTATTTTTAATACTGTGTATTATGGTGGTACTTGGAGAGACTATTTTTTCTGAGGTGGTACTTGGTGAAAAAAAGTTTGAGAACCACTGAATTAAAAGATAAGAAGATTAAATCTATGAACTAATATCTATGTTGACTACATTTTAAAGATCACAAATACGATAACAGAGGAACATTTAAATCTAAGCTTGTGATGCAAGTGAGAGCATTTGTCACGTACAGTACTAAACAAAAGTTTTAGGCCACCAACACATTTGTTTTAGAGATGGTATAATGATGTAACATGATTACTTCTCACTCTCTTTTCTTTTTCTTTTGTCTAACTGTTTAAGACATGAAAGAAAGAAAGAGTTGGAGAGAGATAGAAGAATGAGTGCCTTCACTCTTCAGTGAAATATGATGGAGGCTCTGTCATTGCTTGGAGCTGCATTTCTGCTAGTGGTGTTGGCTGTATTATCTGAACTGATAGAATCGTAAACAGACAGGTTTAAATTAATTTTGTGATTCCATCTAGAAAGCACCAAATTGGTAACTGATGCATCTTTCAGCATTATAATCGTCTAGGGATGGGCGATATGGCCTAAAATCCATATTGCGATATACATTGCAGCCTCTTGCGATAGCGATATATATTGCGATATATAAATTACAATAGAACCATTTCAGAACAGGTTACAAAGACCCTTAGGAAAGACAAACTGCTATTTTTTTTTTAAGAAATAAAGAAACGTTGCATGTCATTTTGAGAACATTTATTGTGCAAAAGCAAAACTGTAATTAAACAACACAAAGTTGCAGATAAATAAACTAAATGTAGTGCCTTTTAGAAAGAAAGGCTTTTCTTTTAAGTCCTTGGTTCCTAAATGCCAAGTTGCAGAGAACAAAAAAAAACTGGTGTCTTTTTAGTTAAGGAACTTACACTGTACTTAAATTAATTCCAGTATTAAATAGTCAAATAAAATTGTGTATTGCAGATACTTTAAATAAAAACATATTTCTAACCTGCAGCCTAGGTAACGCATTTGGTTTTAAACATTTTGTTCTCCTAATGAAATTAAAACTGGTGTCTTGATCTGCTCTTTCTCTGTCTCCCTCTCTCTGTCTGCTGTAGTGTTGGTGCTGCTGAGAGATTGAGATGCACCAGACAAAGTTTGCTTATAAAGTAATGTGTGGGAGGCGCTGATGTTCACTAGACAAGCCACGATATACTGTCGAGCCCAGTCCAAATAACAGATGTTGCACCAGTCTTTTTCAAGAGCTCCTCTGTTTCGCTGACGCTTTCAGCCATGTTTATTCAAGATGATGATGCGTTGCTGCCGGCTGCAGCTCGTTGCTCTTAATTTCGCGGGTAGATTGCGTCATCAAACATGTATTATCGCAATAGTGCAATAGAATTAGAATCTCTATCGTAGGCCAATTTTGTATCGTTTATATCGCATATTGTTTATATCGCCCATTACTATAATCGTCCCCAAAACACTCCTAATGCACTGAAAAAATATCTGGACAGAAAAACAGCTGATAAAACAATGACAGTGCTGAAATGGCCCCCAAAGAGTCCAGACCTAAATATAATAGAGGCGGTATGGAATCACAAAGACAGAAAAAATAACGATATTACAGACTAAATCTGAAGAGCTGAAAGAACCTTGATATTACACAGCACATTATTTCAGAAAACTTTAGTTCAAGCAAGATCACAGAAAGATACTTTAGCTTAGACTTTAGCTTGAAGTCATTTTGTTCTGAATACCGGTTTTATTTTTTTGCTGTAATTTTGTATAAATATTGCCTTGTAAATGTACAGAAGGCCTTAACAAAATGATCAATAAATAATATTGTTACATATACAGTTCAGTCTACAGATTCCATATTCTAAATTGGGTCACACTTTATTTTAATGTACAATTTACACTATTAACAAACAATTAATTAATTTTTGCTTAAAAACTAATTAGCTGCTTATTAAGCGTTAGAGAGGTAGTAGTTTGGTTTAGGTATTGGGATGTAAAATAAGAATACACTTTATATGTGCTAATAAACATTTAACATCTTAGTAATAGGCAGGTTATAAGTCAGTAGTAAATGGTGTGAATTGTTACTTTAACTAAAGTTACAAATATTTGTTTCATTAAAAAATTAAATAAAATTGTTTAGATACAAACATTTATGTCTTCAGTTATCAAAACAAAGTTGTCTTACTGTAAAGAAAAAGACCAAAAACACTGACCAAACATCAAACCATACAGGCACACCTTTAAAGAGAAAAAGTCATTTAATTAAATGTAATGCTTTATTTAAACACCACAAATGTTTCCACAAATTCTAGTTTTGCAACATCTTTAAACCACAAGTCAGTCAAAAAACAACCACTAAACAAAGTCATGAATTGTGGCAAGATGTGTCACATATAAGATGATGATAGAGTTTAGATGATAAGCAGAACGACCCATTTCATCTGGGTGAGTGAGCTGGTTTCTGTCCCATTTTCACATTTATATTTAGACAAATAACAGTCTTGGCTATCATCAAGACTGTGTGCATGTGTCTGGCAGAACTAAAAATACTTCCAATAGAGTGCTAACTGATGTAGGTTACCCACGCAAAAGCCCATGATATACGAAGTTACCACCCAAATAATGACCACCTGATTGACTTCTGTACCTTTAGACTAAGTCAATCTCCACTTTATTTCCCAAAGGACGTTATTTTTACTCTGTGGTCAATAAAGACAGACAGTCAAAGACATTAAGCTTTTACATGATGAGCACTGTTAATGCTGTTTACCACCCAATAACCAATTAGCTAATGCACAAACAGAAACCATTTGAAGTATCAATGTGATGAATACTGTACCATAACTTCAACAAAAGTCTAGCAAATGTTCAGCAAACTTTCATGAAGAGCAAAGAGTAGCAAGACAAATAAAACATTTTTACACACAATTAAGCAAACTCTTTAACTCCTGGTCAAAATTGTGTTAAAATAGGGCTAGTGCTCCATAAACTTGCTTTAGAACCTTTTCTAATGCTGCTCTAGAAGATTTTTATTATGAGTTGAAGTAGATATTTTATTTTTTACATTGTATTAATACACTTGAATCATCGTGGGTGCGCCTGTGACATAAACCGGAGAGTATTTAGTATATGAACATTAAGTTTTGTATATATATATATATATATATATATATATATATATATATATATATATATATATATATATATATATATATATAGGCAATTCCATGCAAATGTCAACCTTACCGTGAAAAAAAATTACAT